>JAWQFJ010000728.1:266803-269303 GCA_034096865.1 Theodoxus fluviatilis | reverse complement strand
GCTTAATCGCATTTTCTTTTTTTCTCCCATCAAAGTCTGCCAAAGATAGTCTCTTAATGTAGTTTTATCGGTACCAAACACAGCATTTTCTTCCTCTTCCTTCACTAGCCGCATCTGTACTACGTCTTAAATAGTTTCACCTATCGTATAAATATTCTCATTATAAAACTTATCGTAGCCGATGGTATGGATCATTTCGTCTCCGTTGCAAACGATCCATTTTTGGAACCATAATAATGAGACACACTGCTCACATGTTACTGTATCGGACCAGCCTGCATAGCACAGTTTTTGTTTACGAATTTGTTACACAAAATCGTTATATTTCAAAGAAGAAGAAAAGAAGAAAGGAAAAAGGATCCGAGGGATCTACTAGCCTTTCAAGACCATATGAGGTCACAAATGGATAGAAACCTAGTACAAAACAGGTTGGAGATAATCACTGTGTGAATTATACTTAATGTCGGTGACAAGTATTTTCCGATAAATCATTACAACGATAATTGTATACGAAAGATCTGCGCGTCATTACAGTAAGAATGTGAAGCTTTTCGCCCAGTCCTTTTGGAATTACTTCCACAGGTGGGTCACACTAGTGGACTCGTCTGAGGAGAGGAGTGCGGGAATGACAGCAAAGCTGGCGGGCCACACAAGCTGGCCAGCCACGGCATCTGATTAATGACGTTTACGTAAATGTTTGAGGCACTTGTAGAGCGCCGATATCAGCAGAACTGCTGCTCTCTGGCGCTTCAGAGTAATGAATCATCTGTGGTGGAGCCTGTCGAAGCTGCAATAAAAGGGCATTCCAGTGTCTTGGTGCAGCCGACGCAAAGGCCCTGCCTCCACCTGTGGTCTTTGACTGGCGCTTCATCAGGAGGTCCCTATCAGTAGATCGGAGGCCCCTAGTTGGTGTATAAGGCCTCAGGAGATCGCACAAGAAAGCTGGCATCCCATTCTTGTTCACACATTTGTAGACACAATTTTGCCCATTCAGCAGCCTTTTGATCATAGTTGACTAAGTCCATGAAACAGCGAGTTGTAGATATCCAGCCTGCTTGTGACCAGAGACTGTACCACTTTCCTCGTCGAGTCCTCGGAAAGGAACCTCCTCCCCTTACCAATGTTGAACAGGTGAAAGTAGGATGTTGGACGGACAGCACTGATGTGTTCTAACATGTCCCATGTATTGTCAAGGACAACACCCAGGCTCAATCAGGGCCCTATTGCTCTGTCGCCTGCTGCAAATGTACCTATACTGTTTTGGACAAAATCCGGCAAACAGCGTCTGCGTGCACCATTTTTATTTTTCTCAACCCCCCGTACCCACCTCCCCAGGCACCCACCCCACCCGCACCTCTATCCTGATACGAGTCCACTAGTCTGGCCCACCTAAGGAAGTCATTCCGAAATTTTAGCACAGTCGTATGAAAAAAACGAATTACGATGAAGCTGCATCGTTTCCTATTCCTCCGCGCTTCAAACCTTTCATTTTTAAATGCTCTTTCCTTGAATTCTGGACAAGTTTTACCAACGTTGAAACAACAGTCGTGTGCAAGAACCTTCAACAAGCGCGACGCGGGGAAATGAGGATCTACAACCAGTGCGAGTTCCATTGGAGTAGGTACCGAAAAAACGAAAAGCACAGCAATGCAGCTGATGACGTACGAGCGTTGGCAGCACAAGCTGAACGAAGTTCTGTCGTTGCACATGAGGATCTAGCTTCACGCGAAAGTATCAAAACATTTTGATGCGAGCAAACCGAAAATGAGGACGCCTACACTTACCTTCCAAATTCATTTTTACTTGTACAATCACCGCAACCCCTTAGGGTTCCTTTACTCCGTACGACTGCGAGACCTGCACTTTATTCCACTGCTCTCGAAGCGACTGCCGCAACTCTAAGCAACACCCTACTGGCAAGCCTTCTGGCGCAAAAGCATTAGAGGAGACATTTGCTCATCAGGTGTTACTTCTTACCATCAACGTCACTGTTCTTCTTCCTCGTCCTTCCACTTTCCTTCTTCCTCCTTCGTTCTCCTCGTCCTCGTCGTGTTCGTCCTCCTTCTCCTCGTCCTCCTTGTCTTCGCCCTCCTCGTCCTCCTCCTCGTCGTTGTCGTCGTTGTCCTCCTCCTCCTCGTCTTCGTCCTTGTCCTCCTCTTCCTACGACGACGACGACAATGACGATGATGAAGATGATGACGACTATGATGATGATGATGCAAGGGTGGTGGCGGTGGTCGTATTGGTAAGGGTAGCAGTAGTAGTAGTAGTAGTGGTGGTGGTGGTGGTGGTGGTGTAGCGGGGTAGTTGCAGTAGCAGTGGTGGTAGAGGAGGAACGATGGAAGAGCTGGTAGTGGCTGGTTGTGTGGACGGGGCTGGTTGTGGCAATGGTGCTGCTGCTACTGCTGCTACTGCTGCTGTGTTGTGGTGGTGCCGATGGTGGAGCTGAAGCTTGTGGTGGCGATGCTGTTGGGGCTGACGATAATGGGCCTGGTGAGAC
>JAWQFJ010000728.1:251803-259303 GCA_034096865.1 Theodoxus fluviatilis | reverse complement strand
ACCACAGAGGAAAGCCTTTAGTGGTGGATGAAATTTGTTGCCTGCATAGCTCCCTGCATATCTTGTTTTTGCACTCAAATGAAGTACTGACAATGGATGCGTAAATTTCTAGTAGTTTCGTTAAATGACGGGGAAATAATCAAGCTTGAATAGAAAATCAAAGGCCATATAATGTAACAGTGAAGTGTGGCAGAATATTGCAGGAAATTATCAAAAGGCATTCAAGTTTAATTCAATTGGATTTTAAAAATTTTATAAAGTCATGTACACTTTTAAATTTCAAAATAGCAACCTTATCAGTGTTGAGCTGTACAAATGGAAACAAAATAAAGCATTAGGATGTATGCTTTATTCGACCAGAGGATATGGGCGAATAAAAGTAGACAGCCAGTTTTCTGCAATAGCCCCCAAAACTACGAACTTTTTTCTGCATTTGGCAAGCAGAAAAAAGGTTATGATTACGGTAACCGGACCGATTTTTTTCTGCCGACCCTAAACCTTTTTCACTCATCAAGCAAAAATAAAAGTGACGGTAAACAAGAAATACGTGCTGTCTCATCCTCCCTGTCCTATGAGCACTCTGGGAATTCACTGTTGATGTAAAAATAAAGGCGTTTTCAGTGAAAGAGAAAATTTAATTTATGTTTTACCTTGTCTCTTCTTAAACAAAAAGTTCAGGACAATCTACCGACACTATGTTTGGCATATTACCTTATGCATACTTCAGTACCCACTGACGCATTCTATGCTTGTCTCGTTGCAGTGTCTTCAAGAAGCGAGGCCGCGACGCAGAGAATTCCGACATGTGCACTAAGACGATGACCACGGAGACCTAATCATCGTGGCACCGCTGTTGTCATGTCATCAAGAATAGAAGCAAATGACACGACATAGTCCCTGCTGGTCTCAGCCAGCTCAAGATCTTCGCAAAGCAGTTGCATGACCAATATCTGGATACCTGCATGCACATGCACATGGCCTGGGTACAAGCTCGAGATTGTGTCACTGCCTACGGCAGGGTACTTCCACAGGCATGCAGTACCCAGAGTAAATTGAACTGTACGTGGAGATGCTTCCCAAGAGAAGTGTCAAAGCGCGTACAGCCAACCGTCAGAACAAACGGTGCCGCATGTCAACACTGACAGTTAACATGGATACACACAAACGTAACAGCGTAAAACGCTCGCACATGTGAGAGCGCGACGTATAGCCACACACACACACACACACACACACACACACACACACACACAAACACACACACACACACACCTTCCTCCCTTTCTTGCCCCTCCCCCTTCCTCTACCCCCTCCACCCACCCTCTCTCTCTCTCTCTCTCTCTCTCTCTCTCTCTCTCTCTCTCTCTCTCGCTCTCTCTCTCTCTCTCACCCTCCTCTCTCTTTCTCTCGCTCTCTCTCTCTCTCTCTCTCTCTCTCTCGCTCTCTCTCTCTCTCTCGCTCTCTCTCTCTCTCTCGCTCTCTCTCTCTCTCACCCTCCTCTCTCTTTCTCTCGCTCTCTCTCTCTCTCTCTCTCTCTCTCTCTCTCTCTCGCTCTCTCTCTCTCTCTCTCTCTCTCTCTCACCCTCCTCTCTCTTTCTCTCGCTCTCTCTCTCTCTCTCTCTCTCTCTCTCTCTCTCTCACCCTCCTCTCTCTTTCTCTCGCTCTCTCTCTCTCTCTCTCGCTCGCTCTCTCTCTCTCTCTCTCTCTCTCTCTCTCTCTCTCTCTCTCTCTCTCTCTCTTTCTCTCTCGCTCTCTCGCTCGCTCGCTCGCTCGCTTGCAAACCCATCCATAAAATCGCACGAGCAAACAAATGCACATAGGTACTAAGGTCCTATGTGAGTACGCACAGGCGCTATTAATGCGGCATGCACGGATGCACAGGCGCATACACGCACATACATGTATATACATATGAACAAATAGACGCCCACACATTCGTATATACCCACACAGAAATGATATTTTAGGCAAAGAAAGGGACGCTTCTTCGAAACACAGTTCCAGAACTTGAAGCATTTGATTTTGTGAAAGTCTCGCGGCTGGAAGCAGTATATTAGCAAAGTTTGATGAAGAGATACTTTTTTTTACTGTGGGTGCTTGTCATGACAAACATTCGCTGAAAGAACATTGTTCTGTTGTAAACGTGGTAAACAAATAAAGGAACAAACCAGAAACCAACATATTTGCCAAACAGCGATACATTTAGTTTATTCAACGAAAGAGGAGCAACAACGATAGCAGTACTGAAAAGAAAGACAATTAAGACAAAGTCAATACATTTGTTTTTTCACGCTGACAGCAAATAGTGAACAGAAAAGCTACCTCGTCGTTGTTTGCTGTAAGATTCCTTGTTCAAAGAGCTCAGTCTTTGCCATTCAAAATGCATTTTCAAACTTGGCCCTGTCGACATCACACAATACGAGCAAGGAGGCTGCGGATGTGCCATGGTATGTTTCACGTGACTATTGTAATTATCCATTCTTATATCCTCCTGACGACATGATATCAATTTATTTTAAAAATCTTCAGATGTACTAATATCAACTTGTTTAATTAACTGTGAGTAGATTAGGGTTTTATGTGTGTGTTTTTTTCATCACTCTCAACTATTTCAACGAGCCCATCGACGTCTACAGTGTAGTTGAAGACAAGATGGCGATCACCAAATCTATCGCGTGTGCGATCACTTTTTAAAAAGTATTGTTTAAACAAGAGGCAATAATGGTACTAATTTACCTCCTTATATATGTTGCAGCTATTGCAAGCAACAGACTAAATCGACGTGAGAAAAGTAAATGGGCCCCACAGGCGGTATCATAATATATTATATTATGCTAATGAAAAGGACGTGTCATAGTAGGGAGCACCAAAAGCACAAAATAAGCATTCATAACGAGAAGGTAAAGTGAAAGAAGAGGAACTAAGAAGAAACAACAAAACCCTTTCAGTCGTGTGTTATCCCAGCATGTTTTAATTTCGATTCTACGCAGATACATGAGGTGGTGGAAGAGGAGCAGAAGAAGGAATAGGTAGTAGAGGAATAGGAGGAGGAGGAAAAGGAGGAGAAGAAAGAGGAGGATGTATAGGAGAAGAAGGAGGAGGAGAAGGAATACGAGAAAGAGGAGGAATACGAGAAGAAGGAGAAGAAGGAGGAGGAGGTATAAGAGGAGGAGGAGGAGGAGCAGGAGGAGCAGGAGCAGGAGAAGCAGGAGGAGCAGGAGGAGGAATAGGCGAAGGAGAAAGAAGAGGAGGAGGAGAACGAAGAGGAGGAGGAATAGGAGAAGGAAGAGGAATAGGAGAAGGAGGAATATGATAAGGAAGAGAAATATGAGAAGGAGGAGGAATAGGAGAGGGAATATGAGGAGGAGAAAGATGAGGATAAATAGGATGAGGAGAAAGAAGAAGAAGAGGAGGAGGAGGAGGAGGAGGAGAACGAGGTGAAACAGGAGGAGGAGGAGGAGGAGAACGAGAGGGAGGAGGAGGGGGAGGGGAAGGAGGAGGAGGAGGAGGAGAAACAGGAGGAGGAGGAGGAGGAGAAGCAAGAGGAGGAGGCGAGGAGAACGAGGAGGAGGAGAAAGAGGAGGAGGAGAAAGAGGAGGAGGAGAACGAGAGGGAGGGGGAGGGGAAGGAGGAGGAGAACGAGGAGGAGGAGGAGGAGGAAGAGGAGGAGGAGGAAGAGGAGGAGGAGCAGGAGGAAGAGGAGAACGAGGAAGAGAACGAGGAAGAGAACGAGGAGGACAAGGAGGAGGACAAGGAGGAGGAAGAGGAGGAGGAGGAGGGAGATGAAAAAAGGCGGAGGTAGAGAAAGGAGATGAAGAAGGTGGAGGAGGAGGAGAAGCAGCGGCAGCAGCAGCAGCAGCAGAAGAAGAAGAAGGAGGAGGAGGAGGAGCAGGAGCAGGAGGAGGAGCAAGAGGAGGAGGAGCAGGAGGAGGAGGAGGAGGAGGAGGAGGAGGAGGAGGAGGAGGGGGAGGGGAGGAGGGGGAGGGGGAGGAGGGGGAGGAGGAGGAGGATGGAAGGATGATGACGACATAGACAGTGATGCTTGTCAATGCAACCCAGTTAGTACCATTTCAATTAAAACTATACCTTTAGACTGGACCCCATGCCCCAATTACATCTCTCAAACAGACTGCAAACGATGTTTCATTGTAAATGATTCAACACGCTGATCAGTATCAATGGCAGTAACTGCCCTCATCTCAGTAAACAATTTTTTTTCTCTCAATGATTCGCTGTGCTAGCTTCAGGCAAATTTAGGGGGATAATTAGGATAATCATGCTCGATGTCCGCAAACTGCTTGTTGCCACGCACGAGAAGGAAGGATATGAAGCATTGTTTATGACGTCACCATTGCATAGTGCCCTTCCACTCTTTGACAGTTACTGAATCACTCATAACGGTGCGAAGAGGTGGCCATTTTTGTAAAGTACGAAGGGCTTGACAATTGTGTCTACTTTTTCTTCAATTTTAAATCTAGTTATGCAAAATTACCTCTTAAACTTCTCCGCTCACTTTGCAAATTGCACTCGAAGGAGGACTGATTTGGGCCGTTAGTCATGCACTCCATAGTTTTGAAAAGATTTCGGATTGGCAACGGCTTAGACAGAATAGTTACTGTGATACCTCCCATGTTCATGCGACATATCAGCATTGATGAATGATGATGATGATGATGATGATGATGATGATGATGATGATGATGATGATGATGATGATGATGATGATGATGATGGTGATGGTGATGGTGATGGTGATGGTGATGGTGATGATGATGATGATGATGATGATGATGATGATGATGATGGTGATGGTGATGGTGATGGTGATGGTGATGGTGATGGTGATGGTGATGGTGATGATGATGATGATGATGATGATGATGATGATGATGATGGTGATGGTGATGGTGATGGTGATGGTGATGGTGATGATGATGATGATGATGATGATGATGATGATGGTGATGATGATGATGATGATGATGATGATGATGATGGTTGTGTCGATTTTTTAACATACCATGATCGTCGATTTACGTAACCAGGCTGTGCTCCGGTTTTGTTACAACTGATCATGCCTCAATACGACTAGACAACATCACTGTCGTGTCCATGTTGTCGGACTGTGTCATCTCATGGTAAAGCTATATCATAGCTGTTCGATGCTCAGGCATATTTCGTTCTTGTGATCGCCGTAATAGTGTAGTCTGGTTGTTTTATTCCATTTTCTCGTCCCAACGTTGCTTTTACTTCAAACTGCAGTGCGCATCTACAAGTCTACAAACTGTAGGCGCCTCGTACGTGAGGGCTTGAGTCCCAAGAGCCCAGGCACTGAGTTGGTACATGGAAAGCCTCAGTCATGAACGTCGGATCGTAATAATGGCAATGCTCTATGCATGTAGAGAGCAACTGGGGCCAGCATGCTGACTGCTGATCGTTGGAAATACGAGTCGATGGGTGAATGCATTTCCATAGCAGTCGTGACATTCTCGCTCTTGCCTCTCCCCTGTCTGGTCCCTCCCCACCCTTGCTGTGCTCGGTTCCAGAACTGAGCACAGACTAAGCAGACGTACACACACACACGGACGCACATATGCGCTTTGTCACGAACAAGCACTCACAGATGCCTACAAGCACGGGCATGTGCTCACACATACAAGCGTGCGTGCCCGCACGAAATCGCATCGGTGACGAGATACATGAGCAGTTCTTGTGGGAAAACTTTGCCTATATGTACATTATTCAGAGGAATATGAGCCCGCTCCATGTTGCTTACTTCGATGTTGTCCTTCTAAAGAACGTGTACTTTGAGAAATGCGATGAATATGAACGACGGCTTATCATTACTTGTGAAGTGAACATTTATTTTCCGATGTCATGGTGTGCACAATTCCTTATTATGCCCTCACTGGCAGCCATGAAAATAAACAGATGAATCGTTTTCGAGCTGTGGTAGGGATCTGCAATATGTGCGTCTGTGCAAATGGGGTGCAATACGTGTATTATGTGACAGAAAAAACACGCATTATCTTATGTTGATTAAATGCATTAGCGCTTGGACGTTCACTGAGAGGTGCCGGGTTCAATCCTTGCTTTAGGCTTTTTTCCCGCCTATTCCCTACAGAGTTTCCACTGCGTTTCAGAAATTTCTTTTTATGACTCCCCGCACATACCAAGGGTCGGGAGGTGACGTGTGACCGCAGGGAAAGACCAGCAGGTGGTCTGCGGGATCCGGAGTACCCACGCACGTAAAGTCAAAATCATGATGTCAAAACGATTGCCTGTATAAGTAGATAATTAGACAAATTATGTCGACGCTTCAGCACCACGGTTGTTACAGCAGTTGCAGAATCACCGGAAGGTTGGGGTTTCGGTTCACGACTGAGATCAGAATTTTTTTCAGTTTAAAAGAAGTATGTCTATGTCCTACAAGGTTGCAGTTCTGTGCTAGAAACTTGCCTGAAGTCATGAAAAGTCTGCCTGTCGCACACGCTGTTTTGCAAGTAAAGAATAAACTCTGAAAGGAAGGCCAGAAATAATGAGTTTGAGCAGAATTCATACAGAGGCAAACATATTAATTTGGAAACTGCACGAGGTCATACATGTATGCATTTGTGAAATGCTGTGGCATGTGCTATGTATCAACGGGGAGATGAAAAACCTCACTTTCTTTCAGATAGAGTCCTAGAAAAGAAACCAACCTATCTAACCACCCTCACGTCTGTCATAGATGGCTGAACATGACTGAGGATAAGCGGTGGCGTATTTATTTTCTGACACATATCATATTGGTTATGGATTGATTAAACTATGTAAGCTGTGTTGTGAATGTTGAAAACTTTTGCTCTTTTTTTTCTTCCTGAAGTCTTTACGCATCGGCGATACAGACTTTAGACTTGAAAGCAGAATCTATGTGGTATCAAATACGTGTATTTATAGACAGCAGTATGTGCTAAAAATCGTAGTGAAGTAGGACTGCTCTTCAAATCACACATCATGGGGAAAAAAGGACTATTATTACATTTTCCAATTTTCCAGTGTGTGTGTGTGTGTGTGTGTGTGTGTGTGTGTGTGTGTGTGTGTGTGTGTGTGTGTGTGTGAGAGAGAGAGAGAGAGAGAGAGAGAGAGAGAGAGAGAGAGAGAGAGACGGACGGACGGACGGACTGACATAGGAGAGACAGAGACAGACATAAATTTTCTTATTACGGTGTCGTCAGCACCGACAATCACAATCTATTTGGTGATTTATTCTATTTCTCACAGTTCAGACCATTGCTTATAACTGAAAATGTCTAGTTAAACATTCAATGTTTATTATGTCAGGAAACATTAAATTAGCTCATTACCAAAGAAGTTTTCAAATATGATATTTATACACATAAGTAGTTTTGCCTTTCATAAGATGTCCTTTTCCGGTGGTAGATATAAATATTTTAGCCTTGAAGTTCGTGTGACTGAACGTAGTCAAGTCCTGTGAAACGTTTAACCCTCTTGCCATGT
>JAWQFJ010000728.1:241803-249303 GCA_034096865.1 Theodoxus fluviatilis | reverse complement strand
CCAAAACACCCCCTTGAAGATAAGCGAACACCAAGGTTTGACCCAGGATTAAACTTCAACAGAAAGCAGAATTTTTTGAGGTAACAAACTGTGGCTTCACCAGGGAGCAAACGTTTAAGGTTTTTCCGTTAAGGAGGGTGGAAAGGGACAACGCAAGTTTTGATGGCAAGGTAGGCACACATACACACCCGCATGCAGGTGATACTGGTGTTCCTCTCTCTTGCCCCCCAAAGCCAGCCAAAACATCTAGGTGTTTTGGTGTTTCCACAATGCTTTCAGCTGCATTAAGCAATCTGCTTAATGAAAGGTAATTTTCCTGTGAGTTTCTTCCATACAGATAAGAAAAAATTGAATATTTGGCCTTCAAACAGAGAGCAGAATTTTGGGGGGTTAATAGCCCTTGGCTTCACCAGTAGTAATTCACACCCCTTCACATGAATGAGGCTTAAAGGAGATGGCTTACAGTTGACAGGTAAAAGGTTGTCTCCCCTTTTTCATGCTGTTTTTAAAATCAGTTCCTGAGATTAACTAGCTAATCAACCCCCTTGCATTTGAATACTGTTTGGAATTGCTGCAACACTGTTCATGTGTATTGGAACTGGTTCAGGCATAACCTCAGGATGAGTTGTTTTGGTTGATTGTTTAATGTTATTGATAATACGCTCAACTGCCTGTTCCCCAAGCCATTTTGCCTGTGTTTCTGCAATGCTTTTAGCTGTATCTAAGGCCAGCTGCTTTACAAATGGCAATTTTTTAGTGAGTATTTTTGTTCCAGCAGAAAACGCTTTTCTTGCAACATTGAAAATATTACCCAGGATCTGGCCTCCCACCAATTTTTGTTTCAAATAATAATTACATCTCATTTATAATTATGAGATAAAATGTTTATAGTTCTTTTAAAGACAAGAAAACGGTTTCTTTCTCGCCTCTAAAGTCCACAAGATTTTCTGATTGATCAGTAATTCTTATTGTGATAGCTAAAATGAGATTAGTTTGATTTCTAGGCAAATAAATTGGCTGATTTGGGGATATATGAAGCAATGTTCCTGGGGAACGATTGGGGACAAAGGCATATACCACATCTGAAGAGGTTCCATTGATGTAGGATCCGCTGATCAGTTAACATCTGATTAACAGACTGTTGATAGTGGTTATCTTCACTGCTCTGTCTCCATCTCCAGGCATTCTGACCAATCTACTATCAAATCCCGAAATTTCTCTTAACATGTTGCTTCCTGTGAAATCAATGATGAAACCGGGTTGCAGAGTTACTTTTGTTCTTAAGGTATTGTAATTTGGTTCACCCTCCCCGCTTCTTTTCATTTTATTTTGTATTTCTTCATTTATATCTGGAATGTTGTATGCACCAGGTGGTATCATGATAGTCAGCATCTGATCTTTATTTCTATATGTAAATCTGTTGTTTTGTTCTGTCACATTGAACCATGAATACCAGAGATCAGCACTGATTAGAGCTATCTTGTATTGCTTGCTTGGGTCTAGAACAATGTTTTCTCTTAAGTAAGTGGTAAAGTTTTGGCATTGCTGCCCAGACCTATCTAAGAATAGGATCGTTTCAAACATCTTTATACTTAGTACAAATACATTTCATACAAATACTTTTTCTCTAACCCTGAATACATAAGAAATCTCCTTCCATAAAAAATTAAATTATCAGATTCATCAGTGATCCACAACCTTATTTTGCCTGTTTGAAGAGGTATGTACCTTACAAATGGAGGGTTTGCCTCTATTAGTTTTCCAAATGAGATGAATGAAGGTACAAATGAGTGAATGACTCCCCCATTAGAAGAATTAATTTTTACCAGTGGATCAGGAAGTTTTTTACCATAAGCAAAGTCAAAACATTTTCCATTTTAAAGCCAAGAAAGTTCCCCACACTTTCGTGATGTTCAAACACCACTGCATAGCCACAATGAACAACCACTTTAACTCTTTGGTTAACTAAGCTTATTTCTGTGTTATCTGGATTGTCTCCATTATTCTTAATTTTTTCCTTTATTGTGTGGTTTAGTTCAGGTATTGTGTGCTTTCCACAAGGTATTCTAAAGGATTTGTAAATAGCAGGACAGGCAATGTATTCAAATTGGTTGTTATGATGGCTCACATTATGCCAGGTGTTTGGGATAAAAACCCTTTCTAGTCCGTCATACCGTTTAGAGGGGTCTACCTTCAAGTCAATGATAAAGTCATAGGCACAACCTATGGATGCTGCAGCACTACTCAAAACAACATTTTCTTCCATGTATATATCATACAAATAAAATATATCAGCTTATATATTTATGTATTTTTCATAAATTGTTTAATATTCCTCTTTACTGATACTATTACTGTTTAACAGCTTTGTGAGGATATCTACAATCTCATTAGTAACATGCTTGGATTTGTTTCCTGCTTCTACACTACCAGTTAATACAACCAGTCTATTGGTTCAGTCCTCTGTATTACAGCCCTCTACAGATCTGGGTTTTACAACCCTTGTAAATTTCATTGATCTTGGGTTAATGGGTAAACCAGACAACTCGACCAACTTCTTAAATGTTGCAAGAGCTTCTGGACTGTAGGCTTTTTTGGAGTTGAATCTTTTATGGAGCAACTCAATAAAATAATAATCGACTGGATTGCTAAGGACTTTTTTATTTTTGTTGGCCACTAATTTTAACTGAGACAGCTGTGATGGGTCAATTTGGAGGCTTCCAAATATAAAGTCCTTTGTTAACTTGTATGACGCCTTATGCCTTACCTGTTTAGTACGAATGCCTTCTCCATAGACTTCTGGCTTACTTTGTGTAAGGACAGAATGATTATTGATAACACTCTTAATTCGATTTCTGTATTTTTGTAAATGAGTGAGGTCATACTGAATATGTTTCATTTCTTGCTCAGATATTTTCTTTCTTCCTCCTTTTTTCCTCCCCAGCATCTTGATGTGTTTTACTGAATCATCATCTAGTATTTTTAGTGTTCCCAACACATCTCACCCCTCCTCTTTGATAGCTTCCAGTGTTTTTGATATCATAGGCAGCCCATACCTCACTAAAACATCGGGATTTATTTCAAAGTCCAAGTCAGCTGAAATACCTGTTCTAGGTGCTGTTAAAGCAGGAGGCAAAAATGGAGGAAGCATAGGCTGTAATAAAGGTGGCAGCTGTATCGCATCCTGAGGCAGCTCAAGAAGTTTGGACTGTCTCCGGAGATCATGCTCCAGTTCTACCGTGCTATGGTGGAAAGTGTTCTTACCTTCTCCATCTGTGTGTGGTTCGGAGGGGCCACTCAACAGCAGAAAGACAAGCTGGAGCGTGTCGTGCACGCTGCAGGCAGGATCATTGGCCGTGATCTGCCCTCCCTAGCCTCTATCTACGCCCAGCGCATAGTGCGCAAGTCCCGTAAGATTGTGGCGGACCCCTCCCACCCTGCTTGTTCCCTCTTCCAGCTCCTTCCCTCTGGCCGTCGTTTCAGGTCCCTCAAAACGCGCACATGCCGTTTTCAGAACTCGTTCTTCCCCACGGCGGTGACGGAGCTCAACGCTGTCCAGAACCTCCCCAGGCAGCTTTGCCGCCGCTGATCCTGTCGGCGGTGCGCACACACTTCTCCACATCTATGACAGTGCCACTTTCTCTTTTGTGCTTCCTCTGGGCTATATGGACTGCTACTGAGTGTGGTTGGGGGTGGGGGGAGGGGTGGGGGAGGGGGTGGGGGTGGGGAAGGGTTGGTCTTCTTGTAGCTTTCACTGTTTTTTGTATTGTTCTACTGTATTCTTTTGTGGGGTGACGGGGGGTGGGATGGGGGTGGGGGGGGTACGTCTTAGTGGTCTTGTCTCTGTTCATATGTATTATTTATTGCCACTTAAAAGGGGGGTGGGTGGGTGGGTGTATCATCTTAGTTTGTTCCTCTTTTGTCAACAGTTCTTAAATAGTAACTTTAACTGTTCATTGTATATTGCCCCATTTACCAGTTAACCCTTTTGGTTTCAGGTGTAGTCTTATCTCTTGTCTGTGTGCAGCTGCGTGTGTGTCGTGAGTGAGGTACATCGGGAAATGTCCATGTTTTTTGCATTAACGGCGTGTTAGGGTGTGTAAGCGATGCGTGTGTTTGGCTTTTTGTTTTGTTTCTTTTAGCCTTCATCACTTAGTTTTCCTCGTGCTCGTTTTTTAAATGATGTCACTTGGCACAATAAATTACTGTGTACTGTGTACTGTGTGTACTGAGAATGGGTTGAGTGAAAGGCTGTACAACATCTCTTTGGTACTCTTCATTAGCAACTTTTGATGCAATCACTTGTTCTTTGTTTGCCTCTAGTGGTATTTAAGCATTTCTTGATTAGCTTATTTTGCTTATTAACTGTTTGTATATGTTCAAAACTCATTTACAGTACACTGATTCTATAAAGTATGAATATTTTGACCCATTTGGTGTTCCTCCACCTGATGTGGTTGTAAAATACATTAGAAAAAGCAAAAATGAAATTGTGTATAATGCAGCTCAAATTCAGAACCTGGATTCTATCATGTGTGGTTATTACTGTGTGTTTTACGTCAAAGAAAGGGCAATGGGAAAAACACATATGTAAATCTTACTCCAATTTACCCTCAGGCCTAGCATGGTAAATAGAAGTATAATCAATGATTATGCCAAAATTTTGTGAAGTATATATAAATATGAAATCATACTGTCTGAAGTGTAAAGCAGTTACAGATTCGAAAAATGTCACTTTAGGAACAACCAGAAATGGTAAGAAAATAGCTAGATCACAGTGTTCTGTCTGTGATTCTAGAAAAACAAAAGTCTTGCCTCAAAAGGAGGGAGGCGCAATATACATTCACCAAGCCATGTTACCTCTGCAACCAAAGAAAGGATTAACTTTACCTGGATACAACTACTGTGGGCCTGGCAATCCATTAGACAATGGTCCACCAACAAACGAACTGGATGAAATCTGTAAAGAGCACTACTTTGCATACACTTATGGAGAAAAAAAACGGGCTGATGAAAAAATGCTACAGCAGTTATCAAAACACACTGGCAAGACTTTGGGTGAGAAAACTGCCAAGGCATTAGTAGTCAGACCACTGATTAGTTTGAAACATAAGATTGGGTTGGGAAACGGGAGAAGGCGTTGATGAAATGGACTAATGAATTAGCTGAGGAACTACATAGACCAATCAGAAGAAGGTTTCCTCAATGCCAAGTTATTTCAAGCAGTACTGACAATATTTGGAGTGCAGATCTTGCTGACATTCAAGCCTTCAGCAAGCAAAACAATGGATACAAGTACACTTTAAATGTTATTGATGTATTCAGCAAATTTGCATGGAGTGTAGCAATCAAGCATAAGACAGGGACTGAAATAGTTCAAGCTTTTAAAACCATTTTGAACGGGGGAAGAAAACCTGGCTTCCTCTGGGTCGATCAAGAGATTGAATTTTTAAACAGAACATTCAGGAGCATTCTCAAAGAAAACCAGATTGAAATGTACCATACATACAATGTGGGTAAAGCAGATATTGTGGAGAGATTTAACCATACATTACAAACACAAATGTGGAAATATTTTACAGCAAACAATACATACAGATATCTTGATATATTGCCACAATTGATTGTGAGGTACAATAAAACAGTTCACAGATCTTTAGGTATGACTCCTGCACAAGCATCTGATCAGAAACATGAACAGGTGTTTATCTTGCCTTGTTTCAGAATGATCAGATGATAGAGTCTAAACCAAAGTTAATGTTAATGATCTTGTATGCATCTCCAAAAAGAAAAGAACGTTTGAAAAAGGGTTTGCCCCAAACTTTACAGAGGAACTTTTTAGAATCAAATCAATCCAAAAAACAACCCATGTTACATATAAGCTGGAAGATTTGCAAGGAGAAGCAAAATCAAGGGAGTTTCTACAGTGAAGAGCTTCAAAAATCAACACAAAGTGTCTTTAGAATTGAAAGGATAAGCAAACGTAATTACAAAAACCAACACGCACTCTTGAAATGGAAAGGATACCCTCCACAGTTTAACAGCTGGGTGTCTTTTGAACACACTGAAAACTTAGCACAGCAAATTAAGTGAAGGAATGTTTGTCAATTACCTTTGAAATATTCGTAGTTTTCAGATGCAGACAGTGTTCACTTAATTACAGCTCTCTATGACAGAGAGAGCGTGGGAGTAAAAGTCTGCCATCGTTAGCTGCTTGTCCCTGCCCCCAACTCCAAGGCAGGAGTTGGGTGTGGTCATGCTCTACTGATCACGGCAGTTGTTGGAGGGGGTTGGGGTGGGGGTGGGGGTGGGGGTGGGGGAAATATCCATTTCAACTGGAGACAGCTTCTTTTCAAACCAGGGATTTATTACCTGCCAACTGTAAACCATCTCCTTTAAGCCTCATTCATGTGAAGGGTGTGGATTACTACCCGGTGAAGCCACAGGCTATTAACCCCCCAAAATTGATACCTGCATGTGAGTGTGTGGGTGTCTCCCTTCCATATATCAGTAACCCAAAAACGGAAACTCATAACCGAAATCCAAAATGTGTAACCCAAAATCATAACTCATAACTGAAATCCAAAATTTGTAACCCAAAATCATAACTCATAAACAAAAAGCAAAACTTTTAACCCAAAAACGAAAACTGTAACCAGAAACCAAAAACAAGAATCATAAAGCAAAACTGCAACTGAAACCATAGCCAGGAAAACGAAAACCTGGTCTGTTTTGGCCGCAAGCTTCTGGGGGCTTGTAAGGGAGGTGTGGGTCAGTAAATATCATCACATTTTGCCTGGGTTTGATTCTTGGGTGTGCGGGTTTCATTTTGTTTTGAGAGAGAGTGTGTGTAAGGCGATAAGTCTATGACGTTAGGAGTACGCAGCTTGCTTAGTAGTAGCTGGGTAGTATATTCATTGGATATAATTTTCATGTGAGTTTGAACCGCTAACTGTTATACTACTGTGGAAGGTAGGCCCACCGTAGTCTTGAGTGATAGATCACACAAACGTACTTTTTTAAAACACACACAAATTTGTAGTTTTTTTCTGTTCCACTATGTTTTATTTGACTCGACATGACTCCTCAAGCCTATGTTCCGCTTGTCCATGCCAACTGATGATGGAGAGCTTATGAAAAACTTGCAAATCAATCAATCAGAAAAAAAAGTTTGTGGCAGAGTGCGTTTAAAGTTACCAGCTCGATGCCATCGAGTTAGAAAATTATTATCGCTTTGTCAAATTGTCCCATTTATACCAATCAAATCCATATTTGCTACCGTCAAGACACCCTACCAACATAATTCTACCACTGCCATCACTATTATCCTCATCACCAGTACTATCAGCATGTCACGGCCACTTTAACCAGAACAATTGGTATCACCACCACCACTACCACCACCACCGCTACCATCACCACCACTACCACCACCATCGCTACCATTACCACCACTACCACTACCTCCACCTTTGCCACCTTTGTAATTTACCCAACCAC
>JAWQFJ010000728.1:226803-236803 GCA_034096865.1 Theodoxus fluviatilis | reverse complement strand
GTCGTTGTCACCAACATTCGGCGACACTGTACCCGAGTTTTGAAATATCGACCTTACAGTCACGTGACTCGCACGCCCGGGGCACTATAACTCTATGATCTTTGCAGCTTTGAATTCTGCACCCACTAGCCGCAAGCTATCGCGAGTCGAGCGTTGTAGCCATGCGGCCAGAACATACATCCCCATTGGACTAACGTCCTACAAAATTGCAATCGTCTCTCACATGAAGGGGGACTGTAATGCGATGCGTCCGACGATCCTATACAACTGACAGTCAAGTGACCTCGCTCACACTTTGGCTAATGGTCACGTCCTTCTTGCATGCGCACTTTTCTTATGAAAAACCGCCACTAAACGTCACACTCTAGGCAGTGTTGAACGTGTCAACATGCCTAATGCAAATTAGATTTAAAGCAAATGCTACTGCCACGGCTATCACCTTCATAGCGTTGTCTGAGCATTGGGCTTTCACTGTTTGCAAAGTCGAGACAGAGCCTATGTATGGGGTGTTTCGAAAGGGGTTTATTTCTGCACTTGCCACTTAACACAGGCGGGGCAGACAGTTCACGCACTGTGGTCTCGCCTTCAAGCGCTGGCTTTTACTCACTGCTGGGCTTGAGAATCACTGGATAACTCAGGCGCTGGGATACCACGCACACCCGTTCTCTGATGGCCACCTGCTTATCTATGTACATCTATATCTGACCCTCCTCTGGCCTATTGCACTTTAGCAAACCTTATATGATTGTAGTGATTTCTGAGTTTGACCTGCACCCATCGAAGTGGGTCAGTTATGCACCACCTTCGCAGCGTGATGTTGACAGAAGCAACGAGAACTAGGTCAGTTATTAAATTAACGAGCACCCGTTCGGAAAGTGAAAGGGGTGGGGGGTTGGGGGGGGGGGGGGGGGAGTGGACGTGAGGGAAGGATTAATCCACGTTGTCTCCTAATCGATGTAAAAGGCGAATCAATAGGGAATAGTGACGACGTGATTAGTCATACATTCATTATTCATCCACTTATCCATTCGTCAATTCATTCCAATCATTTTATTCATTAATGTGATGAAAACCTCTCAAACAAGCTTGAACATTCCGTACACTTTGAAAATAATTCTACCCTTTACAGCGTCATATTTTGTTATTAAGCTATATGAGCACAACAAAACTTCAACCTGATCGTAGATAAGTTTACAGTGTTGAGCACTGACGGCAACAGCAAACAACACGTGAGAAGTTACTAAAATGCGATGGCCGATTACGATGTGCCGTGCAAAACATTTAACAAGATCTGAACTGTCTACTCTATACTCTCTCATTGCGGCATGTATGACACGCATACGATGGATGGATGGATGGATGGTGTTTTACGGCCCATCAGCCTTTGAAGGCTATGTAAGGCGACTAAGCACGAAAAATCACTAGAACAGTTTAGAGTAAACACAAATCAAGTCAAGGTGTCCCTAGTCATTCGCCTCTACGAATCGCGTAGGGAGACGCGGTGGGTCAGTTCTTACACCGAACCCACAGGGGAGGATACGCATACGAACAAGCTTTCGTTTTTACAACACTTGATGCTCATGTTGTGGGAAAGTTGGAAAATGAAGCTTTCGACATCCTGTGTAAATCGTATGTATGCTTTCGTAAAAGGGGCTCAACGTCCCAACTGACAGATAAGCAGCCACCAGGCTTCGCTGACTGCATTTCGGTCCTAATTGCTGTGAATCGAATCCGTGAAGTCTTGATGCCTATCTCTGTTGTGTCATAAGACCTGTGTTTGACTGCATCTCATTATAAAGAAAAGTGTTGGTATGCTTCAAGAAAATGCATTGCGAACAGATTCAACAAATCTTTGTAAATGTTGCAGGGTAATTCATTTGAAAGAACACCAGTTTTACAATGCAGCTTTGGTTGGAGGGGGAGGCTGAAAAAAAAAACACTATTTACGCTGTTCAACACAATTCGCCTTGTTGTAGAATATAAGAAGCTGTCAAGTTACGGTATTGACTTTATCCTGAGGGATTTTCTACATTTATTTATGGTGTCTGGGCTGTCAAATGTATCTGTACATACATATATCAAGATGCTGAAAGTATTTTAAACCATCGACCTTGTGAAAATGAGATTAGTTGGTACTGGGTATGCATTTTCTTTGAGACTTTGGAAAAGTTATTGTCTTCAGCCCCTGCCCTTCTTTTGACCAAAGCAAAATCCGTGTGCAATGCTGACGCTGACTCAATGGGCACGAGTTCTTTCTATTTCATTTCCACCGTCGGAAATACATTTTCTTGTCTGAATATTTTTCTCTGAAAGGCTTTAAGGCCTCCTCTTTTCCCTCTCTTAAGACCATGCCTCTCTCCATTCTGCCCTGCTGCAGGGTTCTGTTCCAGTCTGCGAATCTACCTCGCAATTATCTCGGTAGACCAATTCTGTTATGGCGCTCACGCCGTTCAGATTGACAATAACTTGCTACTCCATCTTCCCCCTCTGGCTCTGTAGTGGTTGATGACCCGCAATTTCTGTGGTCAATGGCGGCTGTGACTTCAACTAGGACAAGACGGAATCCTTAATCAGACCAGATAGGGCATTTCTCTACTTGTGTTGGTTCAAGCTTAGGTATCGAAGAGAGCGATCGGCAGACAATTTCTAGAACGTGATGGGTAATTCTGCATATCACGCACACGTATAAGACCCACACCCACCCATATTCCTCTCTCTCTCTCTCTCTCTCTCTCTCTCTCCGTCTGTGTGTCTGTGTGTATTTGTGTGTGTTTGTGTCTGTGTGTTTGTGTTCGCGTGTGTTGTCCCTCCCTCCGCGCCTCTCTCTCTCTCTCTCTGTATGTTAGTGCTACAACCTCTGCGTCCGTCCTTGTATCTAGGGATTCCTTTTCATTTGGCGTGTCTATTTAGCATCTATTCTTTTGTCGCCCAGTCTCTCTCCCTGTCTTTGCTTTGTCTTCTCGATCTCTACCTTCTAGTCTTTTTAGAGATCCCGTTCTGCTCTCTTCTATAGCGTTATTTCTGTTTAGTTTTCTTTACCACAAAGAGAAGTGGAAAAGAAGAGAGAAAGAGAGAGAGAGAGAGAGAGAGAGAGAGAGAGAGAGAGAGAGAGAGAGAGAGAGAGAGAGAGATGCTCATAAACAGCGACTTGAAGTGACTCCAAGAAAAGCAAATGGAACAATTCACGCCCTGCGTGCACTTGTACTATGCTTAATGTACAGTTTAGACTGTGACGTATCGTTACCTAGGGCAATCCAAGCACGTCACCAATATCAATTTCCGCCAATATCAAGAAAGTGCCTACCCCCGACCTTGAGTTCACCGCCCGCACTGTACGTCTCCAGACAGAGTGTCTCGTCCTCTGAGTGCAGTCAAAGCAGGGCCAGAACTCAGAATCAGCACTGAATCAAAGGAGCAAGACCGGTGTCAATCCTGCTAAGCCTATATAGGAAGACACTGCTGCCGACAAACCAATTCACTGATCTAACCATGGCTATGAGCCCCAAGGCAACAGTGAAACGCTATGCAGAGACCCTAAGTCTAGCCATGTCGTCCCTTGGGCGTTGACCTCCCAGTGCAATCCTCCATGGAAATGTGGATGAAGTACGTGGGCGGCTTTGGGGATTAGTTGGCGGAAACGGTTTCTTGAGAAGAGATGTAAAGCGCGCGTGTGTGTGTCTGTGTGTGTGTGTGTGTGTGTGTGTGTGTGTGTGTGTGTGCATGTGTGTGTGTGTGTGTGTGCGTGTGTGTGTGTATGCACGCATCAGTATATATACACGATGCATGCGCCTGTGCTTGCGTCCTTGTGTGTAATTGTGTGCATGTTTCTGTTTGTGTACGTACGTCCTCTTGTGGAGAGACTAAACCCCTCTGCTTCTTTGCGGTAATCACTGAAAACATTACAAGAAATGACCTAAGTTTGTGTGCACAGACTGTATGCGTTGTACAGTTGAAAAGCTCTGGCCCTAAGTTAAGCTAGAGTGCATGGCGTTAAAATCTATTCAACCAAGAAAAATTTCCCCAATATGATTTCCATTATTTCACGTGCAAACTGAGACAGAGAACACGGTTTCATGAGTTTTTACAAGGTACGATATGGAGATCACTCAAAAAGGACAAAAACCATTCGATGATCACTGCCGTTTTAAAACTCTCCAGGTAACCATATGATTAACACTGATGGTATTCTTGATAGGAATCAATTGAAGCTTTATGAGAAAGCATTATTATCAAGTTAAAAAACTTCTTGTAAGAAACAAGGAAAACATTCATCACTTCTTGTTATTTGTATTCTTTAAAATTGTCCACGAATCTACAGCCCTGAAAATGTTCCTCTTCCGTAAAGGAAGAATCGTGTAGTCGCGAATTTAATATTGAAAAAAATATCACGAAAACAACTTCTTCACTGTTGCCGTACGGAAAACATGAATACCGTGTCGTGACATTTGTGATTCGAAACGTCCATATCATCTTCGACAAGTAAACGAAATGAAAGGGCTGAGTTATTTGAGGACGAAATACCATGCAGTGAGCAGTTTGTAATTTTTTAATCTTCTGTTAAATGCGCGCTCGAAGGAGATCAAGCAGCAAGAAAGCATCTATGGAAAATAATGCCATTACCAACGGTTTCGTGTGATTTGAAAGCTTTGAAAGGCAGTATGAACAACTTTAACTGCAATGATGCAGAACGAACTGAAACGATGTTGATTCCTTGTTTCGTCCCTGAGGTCCTCACCCAGAACTTTCTGTGATTACCTTCTTACAGTGCATCGGTTCTTTTTGTAACAATTGTATTCACACGACAAATAAAACAACTTCTCCGCTTGTGGCAGGCTTGTTTCCGGCGTCGACAGACTCTTGTTACAAAAACCCGAAGTCGTGCCGGGCAGCGTTTGCTAAACCTAGTACAAAAAGGGGCGCGTTGCTTACGCTATTATCTTGCAAGGGCTTGCAAGATACTCGAGGCGAGTGCGTTTCCCACACCCTCTCGTTCACGACACGCGAGTTTTGCCGAGGAGGCCTCAGAGGAACTTAACCGCATCTAGCAGGATAATGATGGTGGAGACCATGCCAACTGGGTTGCTGTTCAGACGGCAGTGACTGTAATGTGAATGTCACTGTCCATGAATGGAACATTGTACGTACACGGAAGTTTTGTTGTTCGAGTGTTTATTTGTATATTTTAAGTAGATTGTATATTGGTATTTGTAGACAAACATAGTCGGAAATGTATATTGTAGCACACATTAAGGGGCGTCAATGCATCGTGCGTGTAAGCTCTATAAGTTTTGTCCATGAATTGATCCGGAGTGTACCGAGGCACAACACTTACGACAACATTATATTATTTGCATCCGGATCGCTTTCTTTTCTTTGACAAAGTTCCCGTGTCATTCGAGATGTCACCATGGTATGTTCAATGGAGTAAAAAAACTACTGTGATGTCTGCATGGTCAGTTACTTCGGTCGAACAGCAACTTCTTCACCAACTCTCGCCTGGACGCAGCCATGTTCTCTCGGCCGTCCGCCTTGCCAGTTGTTCCTCTCGCTTCGCCTCGCCTCGCCTCGCCTCGCCTCGCCTCACGCAAGAAATTCTTCGCCAACTAGGAGGGTAAACAACGAACGCTGCAGTAACATCGGCTGGCGATGGTTTCTGACTGAAAACTACACTGCGGTCTTTCCATGTAAATACGCACTAATCGCATCAAGCTCCCCTTTGTCCCAGTACATCAAGGCTCAACGTCCCAACTGACAGATAAGCAGCCACCAGGCTTCGCTGACTGCATTTCTGTCCTGATTGCTGTGAACCAAATTCGTCGGCAGTGATTTTTATCGTAAAGACCCGAAAAGACCCGAAAAGACCCGAAAAGACCCAAAAAGACCCGAAAAGACACCGAAAAGACCCGAAAAGACACCCGAAAAGACCCCAAAAGACCCGAAAAGACTCGAAAAGATCCGAAAAGACCCGAAAAGACACCCGCAAAGACCCCAAAAGAGGGCAGTGATTTTTATCGAAAAGACCCGGAAAGACGTTTTGGGTCTTTTCGGGTGTCTTTTGGGGTGTCTTTTTGGGTCTTCTCGGGTCTTCTCGGGTCCTTTCGGGTCTTCTCAGTTAATTTAGTGTCTTCTCGGGTCTTTGCGGGTCTTTTTGGGTGTTTTCAGGTGTCTTTTCGGGTCTTTTCGGGTGTCTTTTCGTGTCCTTTCGATAAAAATCACTGCCATTGATTTTTATCAAAAAGACCCGAAAAGACCCGAAAAGACCCGAGGAGACACTAAATTACCTGAGAAGACCTGAAACGATCCGAGAAGACCCAAAAAGACACCCGAAAAGACCCCAAAAGAGGGCAGTAATTTTTATCGAAAAGACCCGAAAAGACATTTTGGGTCTTTTCGGGTGTCTTTTGGGGTGTCGTTTTGGGTCTTCCCGGGTTTTTTTTAGTCTTCTCAGGTAATTTAGTGTCTTCTCGGGTCTTTACGGGTCTTTTTGGGTGTTTTCAGGTGTCTTTTCGGGTCTTTTCGGGTGTCTTTTTGTGTCTTTTCGATAAAAATCACTGCCAGTGATTTGTAACGAAAAGACCCGAAAAGACCCGAAAAGACACCCGAAAAGACCCCAAAAGACACATAAAAAGACCCGAAAAGACCTAACAAGACCCGAGAAGACACTAAATTACCTAAGAAGACCCGAAAAGACCCGAAAAGACCCGAAAAGACCCGAAAAGACACCCGAAAAGACCTCAAAAGAGGGCAGTGATTTTTATCGAAAAGACCCGTAAAGACGTGTTGGGTGTTTTCGGGTGTCTTTTGAGGTGTCGTTTTGGGTCTTCTCGGGTCTTTTCGAGTCTTCTCAGTTAATTCAGTGTCTTCTCAGGTCTTTGCGGGTCTTTTTGGGTGTTTTCAGGTGTCTTTTCGGGTCTTTTCGGATGTCTTTTTGTGTCTTTTCGATAAAAATCACTGCCAGTGATTTGTAACGAAAAGACCCGAAAAGACCCAAAAAGACACCCGAAAAGACCCGAAAAGACACATTAAAAGACCCCAAAAGACCGAACAAGACCCGAGAAGACACTAAATTACCTAAGAAGACCCGAAAAGACCCGAAAAGACCCGAAAAGACACCCGAAAAGACCTCAAAAGAAGGCAGTGATTTTTATCGAAAAGACCCGTAAAGACGTGCTGGGTCTTTTCGGGTGTCTTTTGAGGTGTCGTTTTGGGTCTTCTCGGGTCTTTTCGGGTCTTCTCAGGTAATTTAGTGTCTTCTCGGGTCTTTGCGGGTCTTTTTGGGTGTTTTCAGGTGTCTTTTCGGGTCTTTTCGGGTGTCTTTTCGTGTCTTTTCGATAATAATCACTGCCAGTGATTTTTATCGAAAAGACCCGAAAAGACACATGAAAAGACCCGAAAAGACCAGACAAGACCCAAGAAGACACTAAATTACCTAAGAAGACCTGAAAAGACCCGAGAAGACCCGAAAAGACACCCGAAAAGACCCCAAAAGAGGGCAGTGATTTTTATCGAAAAGACCCGAAAAGACCCGAAAAGACACCGAAAAGACCCAAAAAGACCCCCCAAAACACCAAAAAAAAAAAAAAGACCCGAAAAGACACTCGAAAAGATCCCAACAGACCCGAAACGACCCGAAAAGACCCGAAAAGACAAGGGAAAAGACCCCAAAAGACCTCAAAAGACCCGAGAAGACCCGAGAACGCCCGAAAAGGCGCCCTCTCTCGCCCTCTCTCTCTCTCTTTCTCCCTCTTTCTCTCTCTATCTTTTTCTCTCTCTTTTTCTCTATCTCTCTCTTTCTCTATCTCTCTCTTTCTCTATCTTTCTTTCTCTCTCTCTCTCTATCTCTCGCCCTCTCTCTCTCTATCTCTCGCTCTCTCTCTCTCACTCTCACTCTCGCCCTCTCTCTTTCTCGTCCTCTTTCTCTCTCTCACTCTCTCTCCCTCCCTCCCTCTCTCTCTCTCTTTCTCTCTCTCTCTCTCTCACCAATACTTTCGCCCTCTTTCTCTCTCTTTCTCTCGCCCTCTCGCCCTCTCTCTCTCTTTCTCTCTCTCTCTCTCTCGTTCTCTCTCTCGCCCTCTCTATCTCAATCTCTCTCTCGCCCTCTTTCGCCCTCTCTCGCTCTCATTCTCTCTCTATCTCTCTCTCTCTCTCGCCCTCTGTCGCCCTCTGTCGCCCTCTGTCGCCCCCTCTCTCTCTCTCTCTCTCTCTCTCTCTCTCGCCCCCCTCTCTCTCTCTCTCTTTCTCACTCTTTCTCTCTCTCTCTTTTCTCTTTTTTTCTCTCTCTCTTTCTCTATTTCCCTCTTTCTCTCTCTTTCTCTCGCCCTCTCTCTCTCTCTCTATCTCTCTATATCTTTCTCTCTCTCTCACTCTCACTCTCTCTCTCGCCCTCTTTCTCTCTCTCACTCTCTCTCACTCCCTCTCTCTCTCTCTCGCTAATTCTTTCGCTTTCTCTCTCCTTCTCTTTCTCTCGCCCTCTCTCGCCCTCTCTCTCTCTCTCTCTCTCTCTCTCTCTCTCTCTCTCTCTCTCTCTTTCTCTCTCTCTCGCTCTCTCTCTCTTTCTCCCTCTTTCTCTCTCTATCTCTTTTTCTCTCTCTTTTTCTCTATCTCTCTCTTTCTCTATCTCTCTCTTTCTCTCTCTCTATCTCTCTCTCTCGCCCTCTCTCTCTCTCTCTCTCTCTCTCTCGCTCTCTCTCTCTCACTCTCACTCTCGCCCTCTCTCTCTCTCGTCCTCTTTCTCTCTCTCACTCTCTCTTCCTCCCTCCTTATCTCTCTCTCTTTCTCTCTCTCTCTCACCAATACTTTCGCCCTCTCTCTCTCTTTCTCTCGCCCTCTCGCCCTCTCTCTCTCTTCTCTCTCTCTCTCTCTCTCTCTCTCTCTCTCTCTCTCTCTCTCTCTCTCTCTCGTCCTCTCTCTCGCACTCTCCCTCGCCCTCTCTCTCCTGCCCTCTCTCTCTCTCTCTCGCCCTCTCTCACTCCCCCCTCTCTCTCTCGCCCTCTCTCTCTCTCTCTCTCTCGCCCTCTCTCTCTCTATCTCTCTCTATCTCACTCTCACTCTCGCCCTCTCTCTCTATCTCTCCCTCTTTCTCTCTCTCTCTATCTCTCTCTCTGTCTCTCTCTCTGTCAGTCTCTCTCTCTCTCTCTCTCTCTCGCCCTCTCTCGTTCCCTCTCTTTCTCACTCTCTCTCGCCCTCTCTCTTTCCATCTCTTTCTCACTCTCGCCAATTCTCTCTCTATTCTCTCTATCTGTCTCTCTCTGTCTCTCTCTCTGTCTCTCTCTCTGTCTCTCTCTGTCTCTCTCTCTGTCTCTCTCTCTCTTCCCTCTCTCTCTCTCTCTCTCTCTCTCCCCCTCTCTCTCTCTTGCCCTCTCTCTCTCTCTCTCTCTCTCTCTCTCTCTCTCGCCCTCTCTCTCTCTTGCTCTCTCTCTCTCTCGCCCTCTCTCACCCCCCTCTCGCTCTCTCTCTCTATCTCTCTCTCTCTCGCCCTCTCTCTCTCTCTCTCTCTCTCTCTTTCTCTGTCAGACCTCTCTCCAACCCCCTTCCCCATCCTTTCTGTAAGCTGTGGTCTGCCTGTTGTCGCAGCTCCCTCGTCAGTCGCTGCCCTGTCAGCCACGCGTTATCTTAGTGTGACCCTCGGCTAGTGGACCGCTCCCTTCAGTTCGCATTGGCAGCACCCACCGCGCCCCTCTGACCCATGTCTCTCTCTCTCTTTCCCTCTCTCTCTCTCTCTCCCCCCCTCTCTCTCTCTTGCCCTCTCTCTCTCTCTCTCTCTCTCTCGCCCTCTCTCTTGCTCTCTCTCTCTCTCGCCCTCTCTCACCCCCCCTCTCGCTCTCTCTCTCTCTCTCTCTCTCTCTCTCGCCCTCTCTCTCTCTCTCTCTCTCTCTCTCTCTCTCTCTTTCTCTGTCAGACCTCTCTCCAACCCCCTTCCCCATCCTTTCTGTAAGCTGTGGTCTGACTGTTGTCGCAGCTCCCTCGTCAGTCGCTGCCCTGTCAGCCACGCGTTATCTTA
>JAWQFJ010000728.1:196803-216803 GCA_034096865.1 Theodoxus fluviatilis | reverse complement strand
GGTTGAGCTGTCCGCGGTAGTCAGCGTTGTATCATCTGCAAACATGTTACATGAGACCTTTCTATCTGTGACATGCAAGGGTAGGTCATTTATGAATAAGCAGAATAAAAGGGGGCCTAGTACAGATCCCTGTGGGACACCCGCCTTTAGAATACCGTACTTGGAAACGTGCCCATCGAATTGGACACATTGTTGTCGATTTTCCAGGAATGACTGAAAACACTTCACAGTCATGTGACCGTGAAAATAAAGAGCCAGTTTATCCAATAGTATGCCGTGATGTACCATGTCAAAGGCTTTTCTGAAATCTAGGAAGACAGATCCTATCCTATCACACACACACACACACACACACACAGAGAGAGAGAGAGAGAGAGAGAGAGAGAGAGAGAGAGAGAGAGAGAGAGAGAGAGAGAGAGAGGGGTGTTTATTTTGGGGGTAATGCTGCACCCTCTACCCTATGAAAGTACCTGGGGGTCCACGGTTCATAGACAGACAATTTCCACTGTCTTTTATGTGGCAGGCAAGCTTATTTGTTTTATTGCCTCGGATTTTCGCACCGCAGGAAACGAGTCTGAAAACCGCATTGGTGTATTTACGTTGTACGTGTGAAACCAAGGAATGGTATTTATTTTGGCAAACAAAAGAATCTCGTCTACTCTGGACGTCGAAGGAGGAAATAATAGTTTGTATTGATTTCGTTTTCGTTGTGCATCTACAGCGATAGCGACAAGGCCGTGCAGTACATCTACCAAGAACCAGAAGTGCGAGATGGGAGGGGACTGTACAGGTGGACAGTGGCTGGCTGAAGTAGTGAGATGATGATGAATAATGACTAGGTTTTTCCAGTCTGTCAGCCGTTGTAGGCTATGTAAAACCAATGATGACGAAAATCGCTCGAGCTGACTGGAGCAAGATCAATTTAGTCGAATCCCGATTTCCCTGATTATTCGCCTGTTTCGAATCACGTAGGGAGACGCGGTGTGTGTCCTCGCCCCAACCCAGAAGGGGATGGAGTGGTGAGACTCGAAGTAGTATAACTATCATTTGCTCACATTACATGAAGAAACACGACTTGAGGAGGTAAATTCTCTCTCTCTCTCTCTCTCTCTCTCTCTCTCTCTCTCTCTCTCTCTCTCTCTCTCTCTCTCTCTCTCTCTCTCTCTCCACACACAAACACAAACACATATATATATGTGTCGTGCCGAATTTGTGAAATTGCCGAGTTCGCGTAATCGGCAGCTTTATTGCTCATTTCACGTAATCGGCAAAACGTTGCCTAATTCACGTAATAGGCAGCGAACTGCCGAAAATGTGTAACGCACTCAAAACTTTGCCCAATTCACGAAATAGGCTGCGCAAATTCTGTGCTCCGCGTGATTCGGGTGTAATACTGCCAAGAAACGTCGTTTAGCTTAAGATTACACCCGAATCACGCGCACCGTTAAGGTGCATGGAGTACAGTACCGCCGAGCAAGACGTTTGTCACAAAACGCAGATACATTAATGCGGCCGGATCTTAGCATAACTCCCCAGGGCGTGCGAAGTCAGTCAGGCGGAGTGGCGGTTGACGGTTGACACTAGCGGTCTCTCCTAAGCCGCTTCCTACATTTGAGAGCAACTCAGATCGGCAGCCTATTTCGTGAATTGGGCAAAGTTTTGAGTGCGTTACACATTTTCGGCAGTTCGCTGCCTATTACGTGAATTAGGCAACGTTTTGCCGATTACGTGAAATGAGCAATAAAGCTGCCGATTACGCGAAATCGGCAATTTCACAAATTCGGCACGACATATATATATATATATATATATATATATATATATATATATATATATATATATATAATATATGTGTGTGTGTATGTATATATATATATATGTTTGTGTTTGTGCGCATGCATGCGTGCGTGCGCGCGCGCGCGTGTGTGTGTGCGCGCGTGTGCATAAGTATAATGGAGACTGGGAAAGCATTGCCAAAGACAGGGACAGCTGGAGGGCATTGTCAAAGCGAGGGGTTGAGGCCTTCCAAACAGCTATTAGTGAGGCCGAAGAAGATAAGCGCAGACGGAGGAAAACATCGGCTGCTCACAGCCCCCTGCCCAGAGATTACCATGCCCAATGTGTTCCAGAGGGTGTCGCTCAGAGATTAGCCTGTACAGTTACCACAGGGCATGTCGCCAGATCTTCCTACCCAGTGAGCCTTTCACCCGAGGAACCAGCCATCAAACAATCAATAACCAATCAGTGAGCTCTGTCCTGTTGCTCTCCCTACGACGGGGACCTCCGTGTTTACTGTTGAGGCAGGGGTAACAGGATAGTAATATGTTTGTTTATTTTTAATCTAAGCTCTTGTCTTCCTCAATATCTCCTAGGCCCACAAAGTACTCTCTCGTTGCTGATTCTTGGCTCGGGGCGGGCTATCAGCCTGTAGTCTTGAGGAGGATTCATTGCTTGAACGTGTTCTGGTTTTCGCATAAAAAACGCAGCGTAACAGCGCGGGGCAGAGCGCTCATCAGGGTCTGTTGGAAAGGTTTCCTTCCTGGAGGAGTTGAGTGTCGGCCCATCTTGCCCCATCGCCTGTTGGAGACGTCTGAGAGAGATAACACCACAGGGCTGGGTCTCGCAGTTTCTCAAGGACTCCGAGATAGCAGTATCGCACAAAACCTTGACCCCGGTGTCAAGGTGAACTTATCAGTCACAGACACGCGGTGTTCATTAATTTGGAGAAAGTGGCCACCTGCACTCGTTATTTGCGACAGATTTTTCCCTGCCACCCAGACAGCAAAGCAGGGACGAGAAAAGGTGGCAAATTCAGTAGAACGTGTGTTCATCCATGCTGGTCTCGGCTAACGTGACCACTTACTCGGGTGTAAAAACGAATAAATAATATTTAAAATATCCAGGCTTAGAACATGTTTTTCCATGCTGAGCGTGTCTCTCAGAGCGTCGCAATAGAATAGCATCAGTGTATTTATTTGATTTCAAAAGAAAGTAGAACATGATGAGTGTTTCCCGAACAATCACTTTGATCTTATGGTTTTTTCATTCATCCGGCCTGTCATTCATATACTGTCACAGCTGTTTTGTCTCCGTGAAACTGAAAGATGATACTTCTCTGTCACGTCCACTGTATCGCAGCTCTCTTGCAATTATCAAGTGATCACCAGCCAACGAAGCAATCAATTTACCACCCACACACTCTCTTACTGACCACTTTATCACTGTTTGTCTTCCTCCCACTCAACACACATTCTCTCACCCATCACACACCCTCCCACTCAACACACACTCATCCTCTCATTCAACACCCACTCACCCACTCTTTATTTCGCCCTTTATCCCTTCATTCACTCACTCACTCACCCACTCACTCACTCACTCACTCACTCACTCACTCACTCACTCACTCACTCACTCACTCACTCACTCACTCACTCACTCACTCACTCACTCACTCACTCACTCACTCACTCACTCACTCACTCACTCACTCACTCACTCACTCACTCACTCACTCACTCACTCACTCACTCACTCACTCACTCACTCACTCACTCACTCACTCACTCACTCACTCACTCACTCACTCACTCACTCACTCACTCACTCACTCACTCACACACACACACACACTCACTCACTCACTCACTCACTCACTCACTCACTCACTCACTCACTCACTCACTCACTCACTCACTCACTCACTCACTCACTCACTCACTCACTCACTCACTCACTCACTCACTCACTCACTCACTCATTTTTTCTTTGCCTGTACAGGGGGCAACACGGGGCTGGGCAAGTCCACGGCGACGGAGCTGGCCAAGCGCGGGGCAAGGGTCATCCTGGGCTGCAGGGACAAGAACAAGGGCGAGGCCGTGGCCCGGGCGATCAGGAAGAAGACACGCAACCAAAGCGTCTTCGCCCACGTGCTGGACCTGGCCTCCCTGCGCTCCATCCAGGAGTTCGTGTACGACTTCAGCTCCAAGGAGGACCTTCTGCATGTCCTCATCAACAACGCAGGTCAGTTGCTGTGCTCGTCCTCATCAACAACGCAGGTCAGTTGCTGTGCTTGCCCTCATCAACAACGCAGGTCAGTTGCTGTGCTTGCCCTCATCAACAACGCAGGTCAGTTGCTGTGCTCGTCCTCATCAACAACGCAGGTCAGTTGCTGTGCTTGCCCTCATCAACAACGCAGGTCAGTTGCTGTGCTTGCCCTCATCAACAACGCAGGTCAGTTGCTGTGCTCGTCCTCATCAACAGCGCAGGTCAGTTGCTGTGCTTGTCCTCATCAACAGCGCAGGTCAGTTGCTGTGCTTGTCCTCATCAACAACGCTGGTCAGTTGCTGTGCTCGTCCTCATCAACAGCGCAGGTCAGTTGCTGTGCTTGTCCTCATCAACAACGCTGGTCAGTTGCTGTGCTTGTCCTCATCAACAACACAGGTCAGTTGCTGTGCTCGTCCTCATCAACAACACAGGTGAGTTACTCTGTACGTCCTCATCAACAACACAGGTCAGTTGCTCTGTACGTCCTCATCAACAACACAGGTCAGTTGCTGTGCTTGTCCTCATCAACAACACAGGTCAGTTGCTGTGCTCGTCCTCATCAACAACACAGGTGAGTTACTCTGTACATCCTCATCAACAACACAGGTGAGTTACTCTGTACATCCTCATCAACAACACAGGCGAGTAGCTCTGTACGTCCTCATCAACAACACAGGTGAGTTGCTCTGTACGTCGTCATCAACAACACAGGTGAGTTGCTCTGTACGTCCTCATCAACAACGCAGCTCAGTTGCTCTGTGGACATTGTTACTCAGGCTGTAATGTTATCAAATATTTTCAGTAGGTGCTACTTTATTTCATACAAACCCCCCAAAACCATCCTCCTCCATGGACGTTCTAAGACAAATCTCTATCATCGGATCATTAGATCGAGGGAAGGGTGGGGGACAACAAGGGGAGGGGGGTATGGAAAGGAAGAGAGTGGCTGAATGGACGAAAGACAGTGGCGTGGACACGGAAGAAAACGGAAGACAGAATGCTGCGACAAAGCAAAGAGGGAAAAACGAAATTGATCAGAGGGAACGGTCTCGTCATGGCAGAGGGGGTGAGGGGGGTGGGGGTTGTTGGCGCCATAATGAAAGGAGATTCAACGTTACCTTACAAAGATAAGCTCCCAAGGTTAGCAGTTGGTTGTGAGTCTTTTTTGTGGTTATTTGACTGTGTAATGTAATTTGGGCTGTTGAGAAACTTTTGACTTCAAAACGAATGCACGAGCTGTGAGAGATCGGGAAATCCTGTGAGGCAAATTTCGAAAAAGCTGTTGAGTACCATGCAGTACTGGTCTCCAGGGTGTCACTGGAATGACCAATGATTAGCTAGCAGGTGATCACGTGACTGAAAAAAAATCACTTGGCGAGCTTTCGTAGATTGAGGTATATTTAGAAGTGGCACCAAGAATACACCAATTCATCGTCGTTTGCCGTGGCTGAGAGTACACAGCATTAAACGTACATCACGCCATGAGCTTGTTTTCGTCCTCGTTTACCGCCGACGCAATTCTCCACACCGTTGGGAACATGCCAGGTCTATCAACATTATCTGTATATCGTCTTGGACTTTTCCCTTCCTCTCTCTCTCTCTCTCTCTCTCTCTCTCTCTCTCTCTCTCTCTCTCTCTCTCTCTCCCTAAAACGCATGCAACTATCTCCGCAATCTGGATAGTGTAGGACTTTGCACTGCACTGTTTGTTAGACTGACACGATTTACGAGCCGGGCGTCGGTTTTCCCTTTCGGTAAATACCGCAAGCTGCTCCATTTGACGGTACGACAGTAAATGGCTCTTAAAAACTTATTTTGCGTCTCTATCTGCAAAAACAGCCCAGGCTGTGAGTCCAAACAGGAAGCTAGTCCAAAGTCAGCAGCCACAGTTCCAGAAGCTGCGCGTGTTTAAAAAGACTCCGTGTTATCGATGTCAGGGCCGGCGTAAGTGAGCACATTAATCTGCAGATCGTCTGCCTCTTGCCGGTGAAAGCGGTGCGAACGAAGAGGCACGCACTGAGCACGTGCGCTGCGTAGAGAGACGTCCTCAATGGATGCCACGTTTGCCCTCGCTTGTTCTTTTGCAGAGGCCCCGCAAACTGCTGAAGAGAGCGAGGGAGAGTGAGGAGAGTTTATCACCTTGAGATCTACTTGTTCGTTCATATCGTTTGCTCACGTCTCAATCTTGTTGGAAAAAACAAACAAACAAACAAACAAACAAACAAACAAACAAAAAACACCTTACCTCGCCTGCTATGCCTACACGTGCATTCCTTGGGAGAAGCGAAAAATCCCACCACGCTGCTTGAGGCAATTATTCACCCTCCGCCCTCTTTTTTTCCCCCACTCGTAACCACCCTATTCCCACCCCCCACTCCTACCCCTCCCCCAAACATCACCCCCCACTCCTACCCCTCCCCAAACATCACCCCCCACTCCTACCCCTCCCCAAACATCACCCCCCAGTGAGGAAAACGGAGGTAGACGCACCGCCCTAACCGGTGTTTTCATGCCTCTACAATGCTCTGTGCTGATTGGACAAAGACCTCGAAACCCAAAGGATTGAGGAAGTCGGTTGGGCTTCTTCCGCATTCCCGATCGCAGCAAACGCTGCTCTAACGCTATCTTTTCCCCCAAAGACTTTCTGATGCAGCGGTGGAAGACATGCTTCTGGTTCAATGTCTCAGTGATCACAAGTTTGCAAAGGAGAAAGGGGGGTTGAAATTGATTTGGTAACTGCCCAAAGACCCTATCTAACGGGACCGCCAGATTCGCCGAATTACGAGAGAGGTAGTGGCTGCGCTCGATTTAACCGCCGGAATCCTGCCGCGGCGGTCTGCCGCCACGTGACCGGCAGTCCCCGTGACGTGAGCGGCGATTCGACAGCTTTCGTGTAAATCGAGCGCTTTCGGCTGATCAACATGGCGGCACAATTGTGGTGTTTGCAAGTTACTATAGACAGCGGTAGCGATGATGACTAAATGTGCTGTCTTCTTGGTTTATGGTAAGGTTTGAGGTTATTGTGTAAATTGAACATTTTCATTACCACTACCTATGCCCTGATAAGTGACTCCTGAGCCTACTGCAGTCAAAGACCCTATATATACACTAAGACGGCGCACTCGAGCGATTTTCCTTTACGCAAAGGGAGGTCAGAATGTAGAGTTACGTCCCTTTGCGAGATAATTGTCAATTCGAACTTAATGCAGGATTTCTCACCGTCAACCACACATCGTGCACACAATAAAGAAAAAAATCGTAATCTACTTCAATTGTCCAGCGGAGATTGCAGCGAGGTGACAAATTAAGGCACACATGAGTCAGCGGAGAACGAATTATCGAATATTTTCAGTGTCGAAGCGTCACAAAACATAAACCCTAGTCTGGTCGTCGCCATCTTGGATCTTCGTTCGCCTTAGAAAACCTGAGGGCGGACCCGGCGGTGGGCCGGGTGATCCGCCGGTCATGTGACCTGAAGAAATCGAGCGCAACCAAAAACCCGCCGGTGCCCCGTCTCGCCCGCCGGCGGATTCAGGCGGACAAATCGAGCGCAGCCAGTGATTTGCGGGAACATCACTTCCGGTGAGCCACTATTTTACAATATCTGCGCTGTTCGCTCTCCGATGAAAGCTCAATAACTTATGATATTAATTTGTCAGTCTGAAGAATTCTTCTTGATGACAAGGACAGCACCTAAACTTTGCAATGAAACTAACGGCAATACTGAAAAATCACGCGCACATTCCCGCACTGGTCTGGCAAATGTAAACAAATTGATCGACTATGAATTATTGCTTCATTACGCTCAAAGTGTCTTTGATTACGAAAGTAATACACTACTTTCTTTCAATCTTCGAATTAATTAAATGCAGATACACATGAAAGGCACTGCTATGTGAAAACACTATTATTACTAGTCTACTGTAGCTTTCATTCTACCGGAAGTGATGTTCCCACGAACGTCAAAACGTCACGAAAGGCCAAATGACAAATCGCGTCCAAACTGCAGAAGCTGGCGGTCCCGTTAGATAATGTCTTTGCACTGTCGTACTCACCGCAGAAAATTTGCTCGGATTTACGTTGAAATTGAGACTGGATAATGTGGATTTACACGCACGCGAATGTAACGGACTTGGCGCATAGTCAAAACGACTGTGCTGTTTAGATCAGTGACGCAGAAAACCCATCGCAGACTCGGCAGGATTAAGACTTTTGGTCTGCTAAGCCTTACTTGCAGTCGATGCTGCGAGCGGCCTAGAATATGAGCTAGCAACAACATCTTGCAAAGGTTGTTGCAACACGTCAAGGCAGAAAGACGGCTGCCGGTTCCAAGAATAGCTCAGACGTCATACAGGCTGACATCTGGAGTCATTTCTGGCAGGAGCTCTGCTAAAGTTCAGATGGAGTAGAGATGCTCTATCTGTTGCATTTACCGCTTTCCTTCACCGTTGCTTTTCTCCCCACCCTCTGTAACTCGAGTTCTCTGTAAGCCCCCACCCCCACAGCACTGTCGCGTCTCTAGCTCTCCCCTCCAGCGTTCCTTCCTGCCTTTATTGCCTTCCCAGGCCCCCGCCCTGCTTGGCTCTTCTCTACCCATGCCATGTCTTGTTCATCTCTACCCATTCCATGTCTTGTTCATCTCTACCCATTCCATGTCTTGTTCATCTCTACCCACCCCATGTCTTGTTCATCTCTACCCATGCCATGTCTTGTTCATCTCTACCCATTCCATGTCTTGTTCATCTCTACCCATTCCATGTCTTGTTCATCTCTACCCACCCCATGTCTTGTTCATCTCTACCCATGCCATGCCTTGCATGTCCGTTTCTACACTTTCAACTCCTTGTTCATCTCTACCCATTCCATGTCTTGTTCATCTCTACCCATTCCATGTCTTGTTCATCTCTACCCATTCCATGTCTTGTTCATCTCTACCCATTCTATGTCTTGTTCATCTCTACCCATTTCATGTCTTGCTCATCTCTACCCATTCCATGCCTTGTCCATCTCTACCCATTCCATGCCTTGTCCATCTCTACCCATTCCACGTCTTGTCCATCTCTACCCATCCCATGCCTTGTCCATCTCTACCCTACTCATGTCTTGTCCATCTCTACCCATTCCACGTCTTGCTCATCTCTACCCATTCCATGCCTTGCTCATCTCTACCCATCCCATGTCTTGTCAATCTCTACCCATTCCATGCCTTGTCCATCTCTACCCATCCCATGCCTTGTCCATCTCTACCCATTCCACGCCTTGTCCATCTCTACCCATTCCATGCCTTGTCCATCTCTACCTATTCCATGTCTTGCTCATCTCTACCCATCCCATGCCTTGTCCATCTCTACCCATTCCATGCCTTGTCCATCTCTACCTATTCCATGTCTTGCTCATCTCTACCCATCCCATGCCTTGTCCATCTCTACCCATCCCATGCCTTGTCCATCTCTACCCATTCCACGCCTTGTCCATCTCTACCCATCCCATGCCTTGTCCATCTCCACCCATCCCATGCCTTGTCCATCTCTACCCATCCCATGCCTTGTCCATCTCTACCCTACTCATGTCTTGTCCATCTCTACCCATTCCACGTCTTGCTCATCTCTACCCATTCCATGCCTTGCTCATCTCTACCCATCCCATGTCTTGTCAATCTCTACCCATCCCATGCCTTGTCCATCTCTACCCATCCCATGCCTTGTCCATCTCTACCCATCCCATGCCTTGTCCATCTCCACCCATCCCATGCCTTGTCCATCTCTACCCATCCCATGCCTTGTCCATCTCTACCCATCCCATGCCTTGTCCATCTCCACCCATTCCATGTCTTGTCCATCTCTACCCATCCCATGCCTTGTCCATCTCCACCCATCCCATGCCTTGTCCATCTCTACCCATTCTATGTCTTGTCCATCTCTACCCATCCCATGTCTCGCCCACTTCTACCCATTCCATGTCTTCCTCATCTCTACCCATCCCATGCCTTGTCCATCTCTACCCATTCTATGTCTTGTCCATCTCTACCCATTCCACGCCTTGTCCATGTCTACCCATTCTATGTCTTGTCCATCTCTACCCATCCCATGCCTTGTCCATGTCTACCTATTCTATGTCTTGTCCATCTCTACCCATCCCATGCCTTGTCCATCTCTACCTATTCCATGTCTTGCTCATCTCTACCCATTCTATGTCTTGTCCATCTCTACCCATTCCATGCCTTGTCCATCTCTACCTATTCCATGTCTTGCTCATCTCTACCCATCCCATGCCTTGTCCATCTCTACCCATCCCATGCCTTGTCCATCTCCACCCATCCCATGCCTTGTCCATCTCTACCCATCCCATGCCTTGTCCATCTCCACCCATCCCATGCCTTGTCCATCTCCACCCATCCCATGCCGTCCATCTCCACCCATCCCATGCCTTATCCATCTCCACCCATCCCATGCCTTGTCCATCTCCACCCATCCCATGCCTTGTCCATCTCCACCCATCCCATGCCTTGTCCATCTCCACCCATCCCATGCCTTGTCCATCTCCACCCATCCCATGCCTTGTCCATCTCCACCCATCCCACGCCTTATCCATCTCCACCCATCCCATGCCTTGTCCATCTCCACCCATCCCATGCCTTGTCCATCTCCACCCATCCCATGCCTTGTCCATCTCCACCCATCCCACGCCTTGTCCATCTCCACCCATCCCACGCCTTATCCATCTCCACCCATTCCATGTCTTCCTCATCTCTACCCATCCCATGTCTTGCTCATCTCTACCCATTCCATGTCTTGCTCATCTCTACCCATTCCAAGTCTTGCTCATCTCTACCCATTCCACGCCTTGTCCATCTCTACCCATTCCATGTCTTGCTCATCTCTACCCATTCCATGTCTTGCTCATCTCTACCCATTCCAAGTCTTGCTCATCTCTACCCATTCCACGCCTTGTCCATCTCTACCCATTCCATGTCTTGCTCATCTCTACCCATTCCATGTCTTGCTCATCTCTACCCATTCCAAGTCTTGCTCATCTCTACCCATTCCACGCCTTGTCCATCTCTACCCATTCCATGTCTTGCTCATCTCTACCCATTCCACGCTCTCCCTGTCTCCACCCATTTGATGCATGTTGTTGTCTCTACCCATTCCATGCCTCATCCATCTCTACCCATTCCACATCTTGTCCATCTATACTCAATCCAAGTATTACCCATCTGTACCCATTCCATGTTTTATCTGTCTCTACCCATTCAATGCTTTATCCGTCTCTACCCATTCCATGCTTTATCAATCTCTACCCATTGCACGTATTGTCTATCTCTACCCATTCCATACCCTGTCCATCTCTACCCATTCTACAACACGAACGTCTGTACCCACTCCATACTCTGACTGTCCTTATAGTGAGCACCGCCCCTCAACGTTCATTCGCTTCCGTGCAGGCGATGCCACGGGTTTCCTGTTTACAAGCGAAAACTTAGAAACTGTTTATGTGGTTTACATGAAGCATTTCCCCCCGTAAACATCACAGCTTGCTGACATGTTATGGCTGTCGCCAAGAAGGCCCGGAGTTCTACACATCATCATCATCATCATCATCATCATCATCATCATCATCATCATCATCATCATCATCATTTCTGTTGTGTATGTTTTGCCACAAAGAGTTGTGTCAAATATAAGTGCTGTATGCAGTGCTAGGAGGAAACTGGTGACTTATTTTGCGCTGTATTTGAATGTTACCTTGAGATGCATCGGTAACTGATCGGAAAATGCACACGTAGACACCTGCATGTGACTAGATGTGTATGGGGAGAGAGAGGGAAACGAGGAGAGAGAGAGAGAGAGAGAGAGAGAGAGAGAGAGAGAGAGAGAGAGACAGAGAGACACAGAGAGAGAGAGAGAGTGAGAGAGAGAGAAGGAGAGAGAGGGAGGGAGACAGAGAAACAGAGAGACAGAGACAGAAAGAGACAGAAAGAAAGAGACGAGACGAGACAGAAAGAGACGAGACAGAAAGAGACGAGACAGAGAGAGACGAGACAGAGAGAGAGACGAGACAGAGAGAGACGAGACAGAGAGAGAGACGAGACAGAAAGAGAGAAAAGACAGAAAGAGAGACGAGACAGAAAGAGAGACGAGACAGAAAGAGAGAAAAGACAGAAAGAGACGAGACAGAAAGAGAGACGAGACAGAAAGAGAGACGAGACAGAAAGAGAGACGAGACAGAAAGAGAGAAAAGACAGAAAGAGACGAGACAGAAAGAGAGACGAGACAGAAAGAGAGACGAGACAGAAAGAGAGACGAGACAGAAAGAGAGACGAGACAGAAAGAGAGAAAAGACAGAAAGAGAGACGAGACAGAAAGAGAGACGAGACAGAAAGAGAGACGAGACAGAAAGAGAGAAAAGACAGAAAGAGAGACGAGACAGAAAGAGAGACGAGACAGAAAGAGACAGAAAGAAAGAGACGAGACGAGACAGAAAGAGAGACGAGACAGAAAGAGAGAAAAGACAGAAAGAGAGACGAGACAGAAAGAGAGACGAGACAGAAAGAGACGAGACAGAAAGAGAGACGAGACAGAAAGAGAGAAAAGACAGAAAGAGAGACGAGACAGAGAGACGAGACAGAAAGAGAGAAAAGACAGAAAGAGAGACGAGACAGAAAGAGAGACGAGACAGAAAGAGAGACGAGACAGAAAGAGAGACGAGACAGAAAGAGAGAAAAGACAGAAAGAGAGACGAGACAGAAAGAGAGACGAGACAGAAAGAGAGACGATACAGAAAGAGAGACGAGACAGAAAGAGAGACGAGACAGAAAGAGAGACGAGACAGAAAGAGAGACGATACAGAAAGAGAGACGAGACAGAAAGAGAGAAAAGACAGAAAGAGAGACGAGACAGAGAAAGAACGAGACAGAGAAAGAGAGAGAGAGACAGAGAAAGAGAGAGTCAGAGAAATAGAGAGACAGAGAGAGAGGCAGAGAGAGAGACAGAGAGAAAGAGAGACAAAGAGAAAGAGACAGAGAGAAAGAGACAGAGAGAAAGAGACAGAGAAAGAGACAGAGAGAAAGAGACAGAGAAAGAGACAGAGAAAGAGACAGAGAGAAAGAGACAGAGAGAAAGAGACAGAAAGAGAGACAGAGAGAAAGAGACAGAAAGACATAGAGACGCAGAGAGAGAGAGAGAGAGAGAGAGAGAGAGAGAGAGGAAGAGACAGACAGACAGACACACAGACAGAGAGACAGACAGGCAGACAGACAGACAGACAGACAGACAGACAGACAGACAGACAGACAGACAGACAGACAGACAGACAGACAGACAGACAGACAGACAGACAGACAGACAGACAGACAGACAGACAGACAGACAGACAGACAGAGAACGACATTGGAATAAGGGGTTGGGTATTGAATTTTGCTTAACAGGTCTCCAGAAATAAAATAATACTTCTTGAAAACCGATCATCAGTCTTCGATCAAACAGTTTGAGGAAAGACCGTAGACGATGAAACGCTGCAATAGGACACTCCAGGGATATACGATCAAAACATCAGTAGACAGGATTACTATCAAAACATCAGTAGACAGGGTTACTATCAGAACATCAGTAGACAGGATTACTATCAAAACATCGGTAGACAGGATTACTATCAAAACATCAGTAGACAGGATTACTATCAAAACATTAGTAGACAGGATTACTATCAAAACATCAGTAGACAGGATTACTATCAAAACATTAGTAGACAGGATTACTATCAAAACATTAGTAGACAGGATTACTATCAAAACATCAGTAGGCAGGATTACCATCCAAACATCAGTAGGCAGAATCGCCATCCAAACATAGATAGACAGGATTACTATCAAAACATCAGTAGACAGGATTACTATCAAAACATCAGTAGACAGGGTTACTATCAAAACATCAGTAGGCAGAATCGCCATCCAAACATCAGAAGGCGGTAAAGTAGATGGTAATCACCATCTAAACATTAGTAGACAGGAATACTATCAAAACATCAGTAGACATGATTAATATCAAAACATCAGTAGACAGGAATACTATCAAAACATCAGTAGACATGATTAATATCAAAACATCAGTGGACAGGATTACTATCAAAACATCAGTAGACATGATTAATATCAAAACATCAGTAGACAGGAATACTATCAAAACATCAGTAGACATGATTAATATCAAAACATCAGTGGACAGGACTACTATCAAAACATCAGTAGACAGGACTACTATCAAAACATCAGTGGACAGGATTACTATCAGAACATCAGTAGACAGGATTACTATCAAAACATCAGTAGGCAGAATCGCCATCCAAACATCAGAAGGCGGTAAAGTAGATGGTAATCACCATCTAAACATTAGTAGACAGGAATACTATCAAAACATCAGTAGACAAAATTACCATCCAAACATCAGTAGACAGAGATACCCTCGAAACATCGGGAGACAGGATTACTATCAAAACATCAGTAGACATGATTAATATGCAAACATCAGTACACAGAATGATCATCAGTAGACAGGATTACCATCCAAACATCAGTACACAGAATTACTATCTGAACATCACTAGACAGGATTACCGACCACACATCAGAAGACAGGATAATCATGCAAACATCAGTAGACAGAATCACCATCAAAACATCGGTAGGCAGGATTACATTAAACACCAGTAGACAGGTTTACCATCCAAACATTAGTAGACAGGATTACCATCCAAACATTAGTAGACAGGATTACATCAAAACATCAGTAGACAGGATTACTATCAAAACATCAGTAGACAGGATTACCATCCAAACATTAGTAGACAGGATTACATCAAAACATCAGTAGACAGGATTACTATCAAAACATTAGTAGACAGGTTTACCATCCAAACATTAGTAGACATGATTACTATCAAAATTTCAGTAGACAGTATTATCATCCAAATATCAGCAGGCAGGATTACTATCAAAACATCAGTAAACAGGATTACCATGTAATCTTTCCTACAAAACTGAAAAACAGACGTGTTATTCGCGATGGAAACGAGCAAAGATAGAATTCTGATCAAAGCCCGTATGATTGCTAAATGCAACAGATGTGAACAATCCATTGTCTTACTCGGAAGGCTGAAGCCGTACCGATAACCTTGCACCTGTCATGTACTGACACGACAGGCAAAATAATTCACATGCCAGGGATAAAATTTGGCATCCAAACACTTCAACGACAAAGTCCGTATGTCTGCCTTCAAAATCAGACCTAATTTGACCAACAACAACAAAATAACTGAAGATGGTCCTCTGTGCTCCTGTAGAGAGATGTAGAGTAAAACCTAGACGTGGAAAAAGTCTACATCAGCCAGTACACGGCAAGGCCCCGACGTTCCAGACACGTGTTGCACGCGTCTTACGTGGACCTGGCTTTTCCCTGAGCATGTAGCATTGCAGTGCGTCGTCACTTGAGTCCCTACACAGCACACGTGTTCCGAACTGGTTTTTTTAGGGCAGCAAGGCAGGTTTGCCACGGACGATATTTTCGGGTGCACGCCAAACGAAACATCGTGCCAACAACGGTCACCATGACACAGCAGTTGCGGCCATCAGGCAACTTGCAGCACCAGACAAACCCCAGTCCTTATCTCAAAGACCCTTTCTCCCCGTTTCTATGTCGAAACTTCCACAAACTCTCCGTAATCTCCAGCCGTCCCTTTGATCCATGTCGCGAAGCAGTTCTTGAAGTCGGGCCCTAGGAATCCCCGTATCCTCAGCTTGTTAATATGCCGTCTCCGGGGCCGCAGCTGTAAAATCACGGCTGATCACTCGACCTTTCCTGCAGGCAAGCTTGGAGCGTCTGCCGCATAAAAAAATCAGTTCTTGCACATCCAGCAAGCACCGGCGAGCTGGCCAGGTACCAAGACCAAACGCTGAATGTCACCTGAGCTTTCGCCAGTATAGGCAAACCGCTGCTTTGGCGTTCCCTCGACGCGGGTTTATTCCAAACAGAGTTCTCTCCCGTGTCTGGAGTGCATGGCCCAAATGAAGCGTCTGGCAGGATTTGTACTTCTGATGCCTGTTTCCATTGAGCTCCCCTCACAAAGTCAAACAGTGGATCATGTAAATATAAGAAACCCACACGGTTGACAAGTAAAAGTCAGCATTGCACGTTTCCTCATCCGTTGGGCTCGAGAAGGATTAGTTATAATTTTTAAAAACTAAAATACTTTTGCGTTTTATTTGCGTTGTCGCATTTTACACTCCTTGTGTCTGTCGCAGTTTTAAAATTTCTTCAAAATACCAAGTTTTCATTTCGTGATTATGGTCCAGTGGTGAGGGCATTTGCGTTGTAGCTTGCAGGTAGGGTGTTCACAGCTGCAATAATCACAGAGTTGCTTCGTCAGGCATGGTGCTTAATATTAAACGGCATCGCCGGTTCCTGCCCATAAGTAAACCGGATGTGTGTACTGGCTGGGGTGGGCTGGGGTGGAGGTGTGTGTGAGTCTTTGACAAAGGTTGCAAACGTTTCAGATCCTAATAGCTTGCACCTGACTGGCGCACGGTTTTATCGCTCTGCCAGGAATAGTACGTTTATACAAAAGTACACTTTGATAATTTGGATATTTAGATTGAAACGTCGACGTCAAAGTTTGTTTCCTTCCGAATTTATGTGAATCAATGCCACTTGTAAAACCTCTCTCTCTCTCTCACACACACACACACACACACACACACACACACACACACACACACACACACACACACACACACACACACACACACACACACACTTGCGTTATCACAGGTAGGCAATGCTGCATCGCAGCCAAATTAGTACTTCCCTGAGGCACTTTTAATATATGTCTGACTACCAGAGTCTCACGACATATTTCTGCTTCAAACATAAAGGAGAGTGTAATGATTTTTTAAAAACAATTTTATTTATGTTGAACTAAAGGATTTTGAATACGCATGACTCGACGCCATAACTCCCACACTGGTATTTCCATTTCCTCCAAGCTGAAGCAGAGAGCGCGTATACTTGAAGAGGTCATGCGGTGAAGACAAAGTCGAGTGAGACAGAGCGGTGCACTAGAGATCTGGACAGAGGGCCGCATACTGGGCAGGGCACGTGTCCTGAAACTTTGAGGAGGAGTGGCGATTCTTCGTCTTCCATTACTCTCCACGAGAAACAATTACGGAAGCCCAAGGGTCCTCAAGAGGAGCATCTGCGCATGTCCGTGCAGACGACGACGACGACGACGACGACGACGACGAGGAGGAGGAGGAGGAGGAGGAGGAGGAGGAGGAGGAGGAGGAGGAGGAGGAGGAGGAGGAGATTATCAGCCTTTGTAGGCTGTGTAAAGCCATCGATCACGACCACCACTAGAACTGGTTGCAGTAAGAGCGAGTCAAGTCACGATTTCCCCGTTATTTCGCCTTAAGAATCGCGCGGGGAGACGCGGTGGGTCTATTATCACCCCGAACCCACAGGGGGTCTATGCTCACCCCCAACCCACGGGGAAACGTGTGCTCAGAGAAGAGTCAAGCTGCAGCAAGTCCTGGCATGTATATAGCCATCTTTTCACAACCAACTCACGATTATTTCTACTCACTACAACTCATATCTCAGAGCGAACACCGCTCATCACCCGAGGGGCAGAACTCAACTTCCACTCACTCCAAACCCTCTACTTCAATTTTTATACTGCTTTCGGACTACTAACCCCACCCTCAACGCACCAACCAGCAAAAATCAAGTCTCTCTCAGGTGAGATACTTCCGAAAACCTATTTCCTCGTTACAGTGTGCCTTGGACGTGCGTGAGTTTGTAGTCAGACTCAGCTAAATGCGATTGTGTGTATATGTGTGTCCAATGTCTGAACGTGGGTGATGCGTGTAAGCATGACTCCTTACATACATGTAGAATGTGGGTGTACATGAAAAAGAGGCAGGGAGGGAGGGGAAAGGAATAAAGAGAAAGGAAAGGGAGGGAGAGAGGGAGAGGGAGAGAGGGAGAGAGAGAGAGAGAGAGAGAGAGAGAGAGAGAGAGAGAGAGAGAGAGGGTGGGGGAAGAGAGAGAGAGAGAGAGAGAGAGAGAGAGAGAGAGAGAGAGAGAGAGAGAGAGAGAGAGAGAGAGAGACATCCACGTAGTATAGTACAAAACAAGGGGAAAGTGCTGTTGTTTTGGCAAGCGTTCCCAATGGCACTCCAAAATGGGAATCTTCTTACTGGAGGGAGGCAGGAAAAATGGAACTGGATGTGAGTTAGCACCGAGACAGATGGGAAACGAGATGTGCAGAAAGACAGAACGAACAAACGTATGGACGCACGAACGAAAGAAAAAATAAAAGAAAAAGCCTAAAATGGAGATCTAGGGTAACACTGGGAAGGTTTAGAGGATCGGGGATACACAATGGCGAGGATGAGAGAAAGGTTCCAGTTGGGATTGGGGGACGGGGGATGGGGGGAGGTCTGCCGTAACCACCATGGTGTTTAATGAGTGGGATCACGGTAGACTTTCTTGGTGGTTTTTTGCACATCTTGACTTGTACGCGCTGAGCACTGGTGCATTATCCACTATACCTGCCTGCCGGCCTGGCCTGCAGGCAGGAGCGTTGTTTGAGAAGAGCGTGGAGTCTGGAGGGTAATATGGCACAAACGAGTACACGTCAGGATCTGAACATCTCAGTTCCAGTGCATCGAAATGTGTGTGTGTGTGTGTGTGTGTGTGTGTGTGTGTGTGTGTGTGTGTGTGAGAGAGAGAGAGAGAGAGAGAGAGAGAGAGAGAGAGAGAGAGAGAGAGAGAGAGAGAGAGAGAGAGAGAGGAGTACATGGCGGTTTGTTTTTGTATGTGCGTGTATAAATGTGCGTGTGTTTACATGTCTGTGCCTGTATATAAGCGTGTGTGTGAACCACATTACGTCGACCGACTTTCCCTCAAACTATATTTTGCCATCAATTAGATCCCAAGCAAGAACAGGTGAGAGAGGGGGTGTGGGATATGATGGAACGATGGAGAGCGGATGCGACTGGGAAATAATTGGGATGCTGCGCATTCTCCCACCACAAGGTGCCCTACTTATTGCTGACCTCAACCGCCGGAGGAAGTTGAGGATGCAGCTGCATCCTTCACTTTTCTCCCATGGCGTTTGAAGGCTTGCAGACCGGCTTCTCCATGCACTAACATCCCTCCCTTCGCACCAGTCCTATCTCGTCTTTGCATCCCTCCCCTCTCACCAGTCCTATCTCGTCTTTACATCCCTCCCTTCTCACCAGTCCTATCTCGTCTTTACATCCCTCCCCTCTCACCAGTCCTATCTCGTCTTTACATCCCTCCCTTCGCACCAGTCCTATCTCGTCTTTGCATCCCTCCCCTCTCACCAGTCCTATCTCGTCTTTACATCCCTCCCTTCTCACCAGTCCTATCTCGTCTTTACATCCCTCCCTTCTCACCAGTCCTATCTCGTCTTTACATCCCTCCCTTCTCACCAGTCCTATCTCGTCTTTACATCCCTCCTCTCTCACCAGTCCTATCTCGTCTTTACATCCCTCCCTTCTCACCAGTCCTATCTCGTCTTTACATCCCTCCTCTCTCACCAGTCCTATCTCGTCTTTACATCCCTCCCTTCTCACCAGTCCTATCTCGTCTTTACATCCCTCCCTTCTCACCAGTCCTATCTCGTCTTTACATCCCTCCTCTCTCACCAGTTCTATCTCGTCTTTACATCCCTCCCTTCTCACCAGTCCTACCTTTTCCTTGCTGATGAATAGCCCGCGAAAAACCAGAACGAAATTAGTTTCGGTTGATGTGTGTGTGTGTGTGTGTGTGTGTGCGTGCACGCGCGCGCGCGTGTGTGTGCGCGTGTGCCTGTGTATACATGCATGCGTGCGTTCGTGTGTGCGTGTGTGCATGCGTGCGCGCCCTTGCGCTTGCG
>JAWQFJ010000728.1:181803-191803 GCA_034096865.1 Theodoxus fluviatilis | reverse complement strand
AGATGTTGATGAAGTAATTGAAGGAGAAAATGTAGATCTGAAATATTGGCATTCTCATTTTCACGGTAAAAATTCCATTGTGAAATTCCAGTTGCGGGTGAAAACGTACGAAGATATTCGACTCACGGTGACGGTTACTCAACACCTGCCTTCTTGGGACGTCGGGCTGTGAACCTGCCTCTCTCTTCTCTCTCTGTCTCTCTCTCTGTCTCTCTCTCTGTCTCTGTCTCTCTCTCTGTCTCTCTCTCTCTCTCTCTGTGTCTCTCTCTCTCGTCTCTCTCTGTCTCTCTCTGTCTCTCTCTCTCTCTCTCTCTCTCTCTCTTTCTCTCTATCTTACTCTCTCTCTCTCTCTCTCTCTCTCTCTCTCTTCTCTCTCTCTCTTCTCTCTCTCTTCTCTCTCTCTCTTCTCTCTCTCTCTCTCTCTCTCTCTCTCTCTCTCTCTCTCTTACTCTCTCACTCTCTCTCTGTCTCTCTCTCTGTCTCTCTCTGTCTCTCTCTCTCTCTCTCTCTCTCTCTCTCTCTCTCTCTCTCTCTCTCTCTCTCTCTATCTACTCTCTCACTCTCTCTCTCTCTCTCTCTCTCTCTTCTCTCTCTCTCTTCTCTCTCTCTCTCTCTCTCTTCTCTCTCTCTCTCTCTCTCTTCTTACTCGTTTTCTCTCTCTCTCTCTCTCTCTCTCTCTCTCTCTCTTACACCACACACACACACACACACACACACACACACACACACACACACACACACACACACACACACACGCACACACACACACAAGCAGACACACAAACAAGCACAACACACAGAAGCAGACACATGAGCAAGTATACATACAAACGTGCACAAAACACACACACACACACACACACACACACACACACACACACACACACACACGCAGACACGCAAACAAGCACAACACACAGAAGCAGACACATGAACAAGTATACATACAAACATACACACAACACACACACACACACACACACACACACACACACACACACACACACACACACACACACACAAGCACAACTCTCACCCAGATATATTCACACCTACACGCACTCAAGTACAACACATACATACATATATATATATATATATATATATATATATATATATATATATAATATATATATATATATATATATATATATACTCACGCAAGCACGCATGCACATACGCATAAAAATGAAACAACTTTTACGAACATATTCTTAAAAGGAACAATTTATATGCAGGCACATACCCAGGATGGTAAACATGCATGTAAGGGACGTAACTTTCGAAGATTAATGGAAACAGTCTTTCCTGAACATTTTCATGTGGTCTGTACAGTACCGTAATCTAAAGCTATACGCGCAAGTATAACTATCAAAGAAAACTGAAACTTTTTATTACACCTAGTCCGTAAAAGCTGGTGTAAAAAGTCGACGAATCTCTGGTACGCGATTGGTAGTAAAGCATGAGGCTTGCAGCAATGTATGACAAAAATCACCTTCCGGCACGCAACACATATCTTTGCATTCGTTTCGTTTCAACGGTGACATTTTGTACCCGACCTCTTGATCATCCACTTGTGAGGAGAGACGGATGTTCGTGAACGGACGTTCAACTGCCAAGTGCCTACACGACCAGTTTGAAAGTGTACAGAAACGACCTTGTGGTTATTCCCTCCTTGTCCGAGACCGTCCTGTCTTCGTATAACCTCCAAGTGGTAGCGGGTTCAGTCCTTCCCCCCCCCCCCCCCCCCCCCCCCTCCCTACTCCTACCCCCCTTTTTTCAGTCACGTACAGGATGTCTTATGGTCTTATGAACGCTTTACGTGTCCACGACCGTATTGCCTTCTCACATCCAAGTACGTACGTGTCACTGACATTCTGGTATCCACACTTATACACACGCTCACCATATAATATTTTGATGTAGACAGTATCAATTCCGATCCACTCGTTTGCCTATCGTGTCCAAACCGCCCTGCACACAGGCCGGCGAGGTGTGGCTGGAATTGGCCGGTACCGAGCAGTTAGTTTGTGCCTCTCTTCATTCGTGTGCAGCTTGGACATTTGTCAAAATCTTCACTTTTAGTAATTAACCTTGGCAAGCTTCCCAGTGATTTTACGCGATGATGGTGCAGAAAGAAGGGGTTTCAGTATGAAGATCATACAGGTATATTGAACTTGAAGAATAAAGTCTCTAATCATGATTTAAGAACTCGTCCATACAAAACCGACCCATGATATCGATCTGTCTCAGAGTTCTAACGACGTATTTGTGTCTGTGAACTTCCGTCATCTGGTCTTATTCCTCCCTATTCGTTTTGGGTAGAACGTCATTTGGCTCGCTCTAACCCGTAGTGAATGCTCTGTTGAGTGGTTTGCAACGATATGATTGTGACTACAGTTGTAATGTTGTATGTGTACAGTAAATTGTAATCCTCGATTGCATACGCAACAAAGTTCCGGTTGGAAGAAAGTGAGGGTCAATGGTTCCATTCCAAGCACCAGCCACTGTATATTTAAGAACATCAAAACTTGTTCGGTTTTAATGACCCGAGAACAACTCGTCCATTGATTAATTTATAGGATGTATCGAATGCGACACAATGAAGGGGAGAGCAGTCTGCAAACATACTGTGGGCATTACCTCCCTTTGTGGATTTGGTCTGCCCGTACACTTCCTCAGAGCTTCTTTGATCTGCGCGATTCCTTGTAAGGGCTACAAGAGTGCCGATCATCGAACAGAATTTATACATTTGCCTCGTGATCGTTCTCTTTACATCGAAGGTTTTGTGGCCAGTGATGCAGCAGGCCGAAGAGACCTGCATGCGACTGGAGCCGGTCGATGCCCCCGTCATCAGCTGGAACCCCTGGCTGCGGAGCTTTCGGGGCCTGCTCCAGTAGCTCTGCCTGGGGCCAGCTCCAGTAGCTCTGCCAGGGGCCTGCTCCAGTAGCTCTGCCTGGGGCCAGCTCCAGTAGCTCTGCCTGGGGCCTGCTCCAGTAGCTCAGCCAGGGCCTGCTCCAGTAGCTCTGCCTGGGGCCTGCTCCAGTAGCTCTGCCTGGGGCCTGCTCCAGTAGCTCTGCCTGGGGCCTGCTCCAGTAGCTCTGCCTGGGGCCTGCTCCAGTAGCTCTGCCTGGGGCCTGCTCCAGTAGCTCTGCCAGGGGCCTGCTCCAGTAGCTCAGCCAGGGGCCTGCTCCAGTAGCTCTGCCTGGGGCCTGCTCCAGTAGCTCTGCCTGGGGCCTGCTCCAGTAGCTCTGCCTGGGGCCTGCTCCAGTAGCTCTGCCTGGGGCCGTGTGTCCCTGAGTCTTTGGCACTTTTAATGTGTGAAATGAAAACCTTGTAAAGACAAAATCTGGGACTAGCTTCGTAGATTTTTTTTCAGTGCGGAGTTCCATCACTGTCAACATGACGATGGCGAACTTCTGCTGGAAGTTGTACTCCCCAATTTGATCTTGTAAGAGTAACGTTTGTGTAAATCTTTGAAAGTGTGCAGTCGATGTTATTTATAATCATTGTGAATGACGTGAATGGTTTTCATCCCCGATAACTCGACATGTAGTACGACGAGGGGTTTGCTGTGTAATAACGTCCAATAAGAAAATTAAGTGTTACTTTTGTGCAACTGTAGTTGGTGCTATGAATGCCATTGTGCCTTACAAACTTTCTTGCAGTTACCTACAGCAGGTTTGTTTGTTTTGTAGAAAGAAGTACCTCATTCTGGAATAAATTTTCTTAAGATCAATATGTTTTTCTTTGTTCTTGTGTCCGTGTCCTCTCGTAAAATGAAAACAAAATTTCACACATGCGCGCGCACACACAAACATATTATGCACAAATAGCGCACACCTAAAATGTGTAAATCCTTCACTAGCATCGAGCATATTTCAGTCAAATTTTACGTATACGAAACATCGTTTTTTCCTATTGAACGAATCTTCAGTTTTTGTGTTAGAAATGTTTTTACATGTCTACAAAACGGCAACCTTTCTTTGAACTATGAACACTAACATTATGATAATAAAAATGATAAAGTCCCTGCCTACCTTCGCTACTTTTTTGTGGTTATGTTTCCCGAAACAAATTTTTTGGGGTGCCTAACGTAATATTTCATTCTAGCTACAGATAACCATTACACAACACAAAACCAATTCATGCTTGACAAAGAGCAAAGAAAAGTGCTATGTAGTGATAATGTAGTATTCATTATATTTTGAAAGTTACAACAACATCCCGGTGTATTGCATGAAGGACCATTTGGATACTAGCTGCTCATAGACACAACATATAAACTGAAATATATGAGGGTGATAAGCCTTAAATATTCCACTGAAAAAGTGTATTCCATTTTACAGCATGATTTTCATGAAGTCTTCAAAATTAGCAGCTGCCTCCAATAATAACCACCCCATCGTCTGCAGAAGACAAGACGATTATGCTGCACTGATTCACTGCCCAAAATATACAACGCTGGGTGAAACCCAAGAACATCTCCGAGGACTTCAACAGGTGCAGAACATCGCAGCTCGTATAGTAAAACGTCCACCTGGTCGTTCTCATGTAACTCCCATCCTTCGAGAGCTACTGTGGTTGCCTGTCCACCAACATATTGTGTTCAAAACACTGTCATGTGTTCAAGTGCGTCAATGGTTTGGCCCCGCTGCATCCTGTTGAGCTCCTCAAGACTCATAAGCCTGTGGTGGATCTCAGATCTTCGGCGCAGTCATTACTCCATGTGCCACGCTACAACACCAAGAGATCTGGAGAGAGAGCATTCTCGTATGCTGGACCAAAACTCTGGAGCGATATCCCAGACAGACTGAGGAAATCTCCTTCAATATAGACTTTTAAGTTACAGCTGAAAACTATTTTATTCAAATGATGAACATGTTGAGAACATTGAGCATGCCTTTGCGTGTGAGATTGGCCTATATAAGAGCCAGAATACATACATACAATATACAATGCCATCATGCACTTGAAATAATTCATTCCAACATCAACCTGAGGTAAGAAAGTTCAACCCTTGCACGTCAGATAAGGAAGCGACATGTGAAAAATGCGTGAGCTTAAAACCAGGTAATGCAGGTAACTTTTAAGTATATATACATTTTCACTTTGCTCCTTCCATTACAGCAACCCAAAGGACATAAAAACCAGCAACAGTGCATTTTCACTAGAAATGCTGACCATAGTGTAATGCTTACATAGTCACGTGACATCTTATATGTCAGTAATGTGGGTGTTGCCTACGCAAGGTGCCCTCCTCGAGGGCAAACCGAGAGCGAGCAAGACGACTAAGGAACGGTTCATCATCTTTTGGCAAGGCGGAAGTCCGAGAGAACATGGCTGCGTACTGGCGCGAGAGTCGGTGAAGGAGTTGCCGATAGACGAAATAACTGACGATACAGATATCACAGCAGTTTTTCACTAGATAGAACATACCATAGTAACATTTTGAATGGCATGGAAACGATTTCAAAGAAAAGAAAGCAACCTGGGTTCAACTGTAGACAATTTTGTCTAAGTCGTTGGGCCTCGATATGCTTCGATCAATTCAAGGGACATAATTTAGAGAGTGGACATGTACGGTACTTCATGTATGCAAACATTAAAATAAATTCCGACAGTGTTTGTCCATAAATACCCTATACAAATACTCCTCAAAATATACAAATAAACACTCAAACAGGGAATACTTCCGTGTACGATCACTTTTCCATTCTCGGACAGTGAGAAGCACATTACAGGCGCTGCCGTCTATCTGCGGCAACCCAATTAGTATGGTCTCCGCCATTTTAGTTCATCCGGGCCTCTGCAGCACCTCCGGAGCTGCCTTGGCCACCGTCCTTTACAGCTAGTGCCTCCTTGTGAGCGAGATGACGTAGGCAACGCCTAGCCCTCGAGATTCTGGATGGATGGAGTTTTACGGCCTATCAGCCTTTGTAGGCTACTTAAAGCCACTGATCACAAAAACATCGGAATCGGTCTGAATAAGAAAAAGTCAAGACACGATTCCCCCAATCGTTCGACTCTTACGGAACGCGTAGGGAGACGAGGTGGGTCAACTTATGTGGTAAGAAGCACTCTGAGTTAACTCCCTTGGAGGTCATTCGACCTGTCAAAACACCGACTAGTGCTCACCCAGGGAGAACCAATTGGATTGGTTGGGTGAGCACATAAAAGGCGGCACTACAGAACAAAGAATTCAGAGAGACTACGTCTACGAGCGACTACGGTAAGAGCCCTAAGTCATTTTACTATGATTTTACCTGCCGGTAGCCCGGGCAGACTCGCGTGCTCTCCCTAGTGGCGGGTCATTACTCGGGCATCTTGCTGCACCTACTCGCAACAGTTGGGGACTGGGAAATAATCTACACCCTGGCTCCTGTGAGGTCCATGCATTCCTTTCTTAAAGGGGAACGGCACATAAGACACGAAAGACCACTGCCACCACAGTCTAGAGAGACCACTGCCACCACGGTCTAGAGAGACCACTGCCACCACTGTCTAGAGAGACCACTGCCACCACGGTCCAGAAAGACCACAGCCACCACGGTCTTGGGTTGGTCCAGGCCATGATCATCAGGCCTCAGACCAGCCAGGAGCTCCTGTACCCATGGGTTAATAAAGTTGTGGAAAGCAGCTACGATTAGTCTCCTACCTGCGCCCTTCTACCATCATGCCTTATTCCTTTCCATCACACGTCCTTTGCAGCCTTGGATGTGGTATACATGGCCAGACCCATGAGGAACGTACAAGTCTCAACACTCGTTTTTCTGAGCACCTCACCGACATACGCCACAGTCGTGACAAATCGGTCGCACACCATTTTAATTCTCCAAACCATTCGTCCAGTATAAGCATATAGGCCTACGTGTGCTAGGAGTATGGAAAATGTTTTAAACTCAAATGCAAATCATCAAAGAGCTGGGTACCAATAAAACTCTTGGCCTCAATGAAATTTGAGATCCTTAATAAGTGTTGCATTAATTTTTTAACTGTAGTCTGATTTGATATTTTTTCCTCCCATTTCGATCTATTTATCTATTTAGTTGCCTTTTAATTCAAAGAATAAACTGATGTAGATGCAACATTATTATCCCTGTATGGCAATCAAGCCTGGTTTCGGATCCCATCCTCGTCGCCAAATGTAGTATCGCCAAGAGCAACAGAAGTGGACTCGAAGACAGGCAAAGTCAATCTGTTTATTCCAAACACTGAACTGGCCGAACTCACACTGAACTGGACTCTCAATTGAACTGAACTCACTGCGCAGAGTGAGTATACCACACCTATAATTATAGTGTATGTTTTTATCCTGTCTCTCAAACCTATCCTAATGTATTAATGTATGTTTGTAACCAGTTCCCCTCCAGTTACAGACCTTGTCCATGCACGGCGCCGTATTGCATCAATCCGTCAATACCTTTCGGACACTAACTGTGCTAGGCTAGTAACTGCCAGGATCACGTCACGACTGGATTACTGCAATTCAGTCCTGGCGGGTCTTCCGGCAGAACAACTAAACTGTCTGCAACGAGTTCAAAACAGTGCGGCACGTCTGGTTCTTATGAAGGGCAAGCGCGATCACGTGACACCCCTCCTGAAACATCTACACTGGCTTCCCGTTAATTTCCGCTGCCAGTACAAAATTGCTGTTTTGGCGTACCGTCATTTTGATTCAAACCTTCCGGCATATCTTTCGGCCTCCCTTTGTACCTATCACCCTTCCCGTTCTCTCCGCTCATCAAGTGAAAAGCTTCTGAAAATTCCAAAGCGTAGTACCAAGTCTTTCGGAGAGCGGAGAGCGTATAGGCCTAGTTTCAGTTTCATTTCCCCTAGTGTCTGGGATTCTCTGCCGGCTGGCAGTCGTGATGCACCAACTATGTCCATTTTTAAATCTCAGTTAAAAACCCATATGTTTCGTCTTGCTTTTTCTGTAAACTCCTAGGTTCTTTTGTCAAGTCCTGATATGATAGTCGTACGAGTGTTGTGCTATGTAGTATGACCAAAGATCCTATATACAGGGTCTTTGGTATGACTGACGAGTAACTGCAAAGGTCTAACTGCGTTAATGTGCATGCAAAGACCCTATGTATGGATCTTTGGTGCATGGCTATGCCTGAACATTGAGTTCTTGCAAGAAATGCGCGTTATAAATGATATTTATTATTATTAGGGGCCTATTATTATTATTATTATTATTATTATTATTATTATTATTATTATTATTATTATTATTATTATTATTATTATTATTATTATTATTATTATTATTATTATTATTATTATTATTATTATTCGTCTTTTCGAGCCTGTACCAAAGACCCTTATATTAGCATGTCCAATTGGCCGTCCAACAGCGGAGACAAATTGCAAAAACGATGGGTTCATCCCTATCGAAGCCACGTACAAAAGCAAACATAGTAATTTTGACTTAAAAATCACACCTACTTCATGAGAAATGGACAAGGATTCGATATGTATGCTTTTTGTTTTTGTTGATCTTGTGTAGGGTATTAAATGTGTGATTTAATGCGAAATTTTCAGCGTGTTTGCGTCGCGCGCAAAATGGCACCATTTTCGCGCCTACTTTTGAAAACAGTGGTCAACGTCAAATCGCTTTTCCCGCTCAGTTACTTTACAAACAACGCTGAAACTTGCAGGATCGGCAGAGGAATGAATGTTCATTTTAACAGTGGGAAGAATATGTGTTTCCATCCTACTCATTGAAAGATATCAAGGTAAGAAAACAGCAGTTCAACTTGTTTTTATGATGTAAGGAATTGTGTGAAATTTATTCACCTTGCACACTCAGATTTATATTCTCTGTTCATTGCTGAGCATGCTGCTATCAGTAGTTATCTTTGACGTTGAACGAAGAGACGGGACGGCGTGTTTAAAGTGTGCTACCCTTCACCGAGTCCGCCAACAGTTTATCATCATTTGAGCGCGGCATGAAACCACAAATTCCACTTTGACTGACAAAGAAAGGAAACCTATTTAACGAATTCACCTTGCACATTCAAATTTGTCATCTTTGTTCAATTCTTCACATGCTGATAGCAATACTTCTTTTTTTAAATGAGCGTAGAGACGGGATGGCATGTTTACAGGTTACTACCCTACAACTTCTCTACTTCGCCGAGTCGGTCATTGACTCGATCTATATATAGCACTAGCCGCTTCGCGGCCAGGCAATGCGCAAAGTGTCAAAGCCACATAGAAAGCCAAATTCTTCAGCCGCCATTTTGTTTATCTCATTACGTAACCATAACCAAAAATGTGTTCACAGATCATCATCATTTGACTTTACCTACCCATACACCAAATTTCGGTCAAATCGGAGCACTTTGAGTTTTCGGCGGCCATCTTGTTTGTGCCCACTTCCGGTTACCATGGCAACACCTTTTTTTAACCCCACCATGACCTGACCCCGGCCCACATCTAACCCCATACCAAGTTTTAAGTCGATGGGAACTCCTGTGTCTCAGGCGGCTTCGCCGCCTTCGACACAGTCGTCCATTGTTTACTCAGCCGCCATTTTGTTTTTCTCGTGACGTAACCATGGTAACCGAAAAATTTGTTCACAGATCATCATCATCTGACTTTACCTACCCACACACCAAATTTCGGTCAAATCGGAGCACTTTGAGTTTTCGGCGGCCATCTTGTTTGTGCCCACTTCCGGTTACCATGGCAACACCTTTTTTTTAACCCCACCATGACCTGACCCCGGCCCACATCTAACCCCATACCAAGTTTTAAGTCGATGGGAACTCCTGTGTCTCAGGCGGCTTCGCCGCCTTCGACACAGTCGTCCATTGTTTACTCAGCCGCCATTTTGTTTTTCTCGTGACGTAACCATGGTAACCGAACAATTTGTTCACAGATCATCATCATCTGACTTTACCTACCCACACACCAAATTTCGGTCAAATCGGAGCACTTTGAGTTTTCGGCGGCCATCTTGTTTGTGCCCACTTCCGGTTACCATGGCAAC
>JAWQFJ010000728.1:174372-181781 GCA_034096865.1 Theodoxus fluviatilis | reverse complement strand
CAACATGTCCGGTGTGATCAAGACTCTATTCATGGCTCTCTACCATTGGCTGATTTATTTTTTGGACCAATCACAATAGGTTTCTCATGAGTAGAGGTTGTTACTATGTTAGGTCGTGCGAAGTGATCGAATGCTCTTGCTTCCTGGTGTAAACATTGCAGTTTCCCAGCTATAAACAAGAAAAACAACATCACTTGCCCATATTTCAGCATTTCCATGCGAGAGTTGGGGCGCATGAAGGAGATTTTCACTCCATGTGCTGGTGCTGGTGCTGGCCATGGAGGACGCCGTTGTTTTTGCCAAGTCCGTCTCGTTTTGAAAACCGGAAGTATCTCGCGTGAATAATGTCCATGTCCACCCCCGAGAACTACCCTGAGGCAGACCGTTGCCTGTTAACTGCCAGATCCATAATTGGATTTGTCTGATCCGAGGTTCAGGCACCTATGCTAGCTAGACAGGTGGACCACATCCCCTGAGAGAGCGGTAAGATGCTGCTGAGGTTGCTTCCCTGTAGAAAAGGTGGGGAAACCCTTAAGATCCGTTGAGCACGATGCGAAAAAGCTGCAACGTTTCTTTGCTTCTCGTCCCGACGAACCTCTCTTTCACAGGTTGGTCCCATTGATCTACATGATACTACATAGCCACTATCATGTAACTCAGAGGTTTCTTTTCGGAGCTCTCGTCTGATTGGTTGATTGGTGGCCTCGCAACTGCTTTGACCCCGGCAAATGGACTGCTGGCTATTTGAGCGAGCTAGCTTTTCTTCACTCCCCCACCCTCACCCACCTCCACGAACCCCCATCCCGACTCCCACCCCCACCTCGACTCCCACCCCGACACCCACCCCCACTCCCACCCCCACTCCCACTCCCATCCCCACCCTGACGCCCACCCCCACTCCCACCCCCACTCCCACTCCCATCCCCACCCTGACGCCCATCCCCACTCCCACACCTAACATACACACATGCACGATCTGGTTGCTGTTTCGTCGCGTCGGTTGCAGAGGACACAAGATACCTCCACATTGCACATTGCTTCTGCTTGGGGCCAGGCGCGCGAACGCTCCTGTAGCAGGCTCTGAAGTCACTGGGGCCACAGTGCTCCAGCTGGCAAGGGAGACAGCCAGGCAGCTCTTGGCGTTTGCAAGGACCGAGTCTAGGACACGCTCATGTAAGGAAAGGACGAACAACCCAACAACCACTCTACACTCCACTCCATCTCGTTCTCTTCTTATTTATCTCGTCCTCTTCTTCTTCATTCCTCCTCCTCTGCAAAATCCATTTCAGAATAGTAACTACAGTGAGTTTCTCATGATTTCAGAAATGTCAAATTATCAGTCCCATGATTTTGCTGTAGTGTAACATTTACTTTTAAGAAAGTTTTCCATGTTGAATACCAAAACGAAAAGAACTGACAGAGATGACTGATAAATAGACATGATCAGAACGTTAAATGTAGTCTCTGTCTCTGTCTCTCTCTGTCTCTCTCTCTTTCTCTCTCTCTCTCTCTCTGTCTTTCTCTCTCACTGTCTCTCTCTCTCTCTCTCTCTCTCTCTCTCTCTCTCTCTCTCTCATTAGCGAAGGTGAAGGAGTGCCTGATGACACGCACCGAAGTGACGAGAAGTTCGTGTATTTCAGGCCGTCACGTGGTTTCCAAAAGGGAGGAACCCAATCAGCATCTTTCAGTCCCGCTCATGAAGAATTGTTCTTCGTGCGAACAGCCCTCTTCAGCCAATCTGAGCTCTTCCGCAGACACAATGTCCCCGACTGAAAATAATGATCTCGGTCTCCATGGCAACTAGAGATTTCCGGTCGACGGAAGTCTGAAGTCTAGCAGTCTACAGAGGATGGGAAAGGCATGTTGCTGTTCTCGTGACGCGAGGTCAAAGTCATTCTCAGACACGTGGTCAGCCGCCTGCTGAGCGATTGGTTGAAATGCTTCTGCCTGAAGTGGATAGGTTGGGTTTATGATCTGTTCTGCTTCGAGGATGTTTTCACACACACACACACACACACACACACACACACACACACACACACACACACACACACACACACACACACACATTCTCAGCTTCCCCCCTCTCTCACCTCCTTACCCTGCGCTTTCTCGTCCAATTTTCAGGCTCTACAATTCTGCCAATGCACTGGTCACCGAACATTGCTCGTCAGCCTTGAGACAGAAAAATACGTCCGACTTCTGAAAACGGGAGTAATTATTCTATAGATTCGCCACTCCAAATGCTTAATGATTTCGGCAGAGAGCCAATCAGACAGCTGGAAACCTTCCAGCCAATCACAGCAAGGCTGATAGCCTGGTGTTTGCAGCTCGTGTCCGCCATTTTTACTTTCGCCGCTGCAAGAGGCGATGACTCCTCATCTGGGAGTGATCTCCACCTGAGATTCGACCTTGACCGACAGCAATAACTTGAATGCCGAACAAGCTTGACAAGAGGGAAGGAGGGAGAGAGAGAGAGAGAGAGAGAGAGAGAGAGAGAGAGAGAGAGAGAGAGAGAGAGAGAGAGAGAGGGAGGAAGGGAGGGCAGGAAGGAGGGAGGGAGGGAGGGAGGAAGGGGAGAGAGAGAGAGAGAGAGAGAGAGAGAGAGAGAGAGAGAGAGAGAGAGAGGGGAGAAGAGAGAGAGAAGAGAGAGAGAGAGAGAGAGAGAGAGGGGGGGAGAGAGAGAGAGAGACAGAGAGAGAGACAGAGAGAGAGAGAGAGAGAGACAGACAGACAGACAGACAGACAGACAGACAGACAGACAGACAGACAGACAGACAGACAGACAGACAGACAGACAGACAGAGAGGGAGAGAGGGAGAGAGAGACAGAGACAGACAGACAGACAGAGGTACAAGGAGACCCATGTTGAAAACGTCACCTCCGCTTGCGAGTCCACACAAACAACATGACAAAATGGTTGGCTCATAGATCTAAGCATGTGCAATAAATGCTAATGACTTAAAATATATAGAGAGTAAAGACACAGCTTTATTTAGCTACTTATCCATTTCTGGGCCTCCCTTCTCCTAACACTGTAGGTCCCAATCCCTGGTCATTGGGCCATAATCATTCCTTTCCTGGTTCCATTCTGAACACAGAGATATAGTATCTCTGACACAGGTTGGTCACGTGACTTCGGCTCCACATTCCAATGATTTTACCAATCAAAATTCAACATGATCAGAAGACCATTGAGAGTAAAAAGAGGCGATTCTATTTCATTCCAATTATTTATCCCGATAGATAAACACAAATTTGGTGTTCTAATAAAACTAATCTATGAGATTTTCAGGAAATAATTTGAGAACTACTTTTAGCGCGAACGTCGTCTAAAAGGTTGCAAACTGTCTTGAACACGTACGATTGTGTATATAGTAATACATGCAATCTTTGGACCTACTATAAACGCAGCGAAAAGGATTCCTATGGCTCCGGGCTGGTTTCGTGAATCTATGGTTATACTCTCGCAAGTAATTGCTTTCTGGCCGGAACCTGTGGTCTAACTGCCTTCACACTGTTTGACGAGCTCCACACTTCGATCATTCGTGTATCGACTGATGGAGTCAGTAAGTGATTTAACCTACATTCCGTCTGTGTTGAACGTTAATCGAATGGAAGTTTCTTCTGTAGGAATCCGTCCGATTCCGAAGTTCGATATTATCGGATAGCTCAGAAGCAGTTTTTCTAAGTTTAATCCTTCTAAGCATACATTAAATTAATGATTCCTCATCAGCAAAAGCACTCAGCGGGTTTCTGTGTGTATCGGTCCAAATGATTATGCAGACGGGATTGGTTGCATTACTCGCTCAATGAAGTATAAATATTGCTGTTGTATTCAAAGTCCTTATAATTAGTAGAGTTCACAATATTACACTCTTGTGATTCGAATTTTACCGCATACAAGTTTTACATTCATGGGAAATCGATGTTTAGAAAATGAATTGACGAAAAGATGGCTGCCAGTATCGAGTGTATCACAACAAGCGGAGGAATACACTCACGATGTGATATGGCATTCAGCGTGGCTGAGACTCTGTGTTCAGAACGGTGGTATGCATGTTATGGAAGAATTAAGGCTATCACGTGACCAACCTGTTGCTGTGACTATATTCACTAGTCTCAGCCACGCTGAATGTCCTGGTTCCTGACGACAAACACAGTGACAGGACAGAGAGTTAGATTCCAACACCATCTTAAACTCCTGGAGAGCATTCCAATTTAGGGGGTGTATGAAAACGCGAGAACGTGTGTATGTGTGTGTAGGCGTGTTCCGTTGGGGATCAGATCCAAAAGACAGGAACAACAAAAATGGAGATAAATTATTTGATTTGACACGAAGTCGTTTCCATGAATCACACGGCGCACCAAACAATTAACTGCAAATTCCCATTAGGTATGGCAGCTGGTGGCTCCTGACTATTTCACGGTTTGATACCAGTCTGTGCCACAGAACTTTCAGATGTCTGGTAGTCTCTGAGGCACAGACTGGGTTTGATGCCTGAAGCGACGCAACATGGCCCCTGAAATGTCCGACTCAAAAACCCTCTTCACACGTAATCAACCAGAACCGGTCCAGCAACGTTCACCCAATACTTACTGCAAACTTTTCAAAACGATTACATGTATCCAATCAATTGCGAAAGCAGTTCTTGTGCTATCTTTGTTGCGTTCAACCGCAAAGGCAGACAAACGACGGAATAAAATCAAATCATCGATAACCACAATGACTGGACTTTTCTCACTCACATCGCAGACGGACTGGCTGTAAAGGTACGGGATTAGGTCAGGCAATTTTGCATTCAATCACGTCAGCAAACTGCGGTTGCTTTTCCCTCGCTCTCCGACACAACAGTGACGGGAAATACACCTTCACATTCCGTGAGGATACAAGCGACGCCATTGAGGCGAAGGGCTGTAACTCCGCCCGCTCGACCTTCAGAGGCGAGCTTTGAAGATGTCACCTAATGGAGGAGCTTTCGGGCAGCGCGCTGCTTTTCTCTTGTCGTGGCGGCCATCTCGGTACGTGTTGTACGTGCAAACATCGATAGAATCAATCGCCAGAAATTGGCAGTTCTATCCCTCCGCGGGCTGCAGCCTCAGTCCAGAGCAGAGCGTTCCATTACCTCACGGGCTCCACGCCAAACAGCGTCTACGCATCAAAGCTACAGGGTGTGTGGACTATCTGGAGGCCGGGCGTAGCAATCAGGGTCGGCGCCTGAGTTGTGTGCTCGTGCAAATGGCGTCAGCTTGCTGGCCCAAGTCATGACACATTGCACCCAGTGCACCTTGCAGCGCAATAAAGGGAAGGTCAAAGGTCTCTCTGATGCAGTACAGCAATGTTTCCTAACATGCTGTAGTGCTCTTCTTCAAAGCTACATTGGTGGCGATGTGTGTGTTTGCTGTGCGCTTGGTCAAACGTATTTCTGTTGCAGCACGGCAATGTTTCCGAACCTTCTGTAGTGCTCTTCTTCAAAGCTACAATGACGGTGATGCGTTGGTTTGCTGTGCTCTTGGTCAAACGTAATTCTGTTGCAGCACGGCAATGTTTCCGAACCTTCTGTAGTGCTGTTCTTCAAAGCTACAATGACGGTGATGCGTTGGTTTGATGTACGCTTGGTCAAATGTCTTTATTTTGCAGTACGTACAAGGTTTCCTAACCTTCTGCAGTGTTCGTCTTCGAAACCACAGGAGTGGCTGTATAGGCTAAGTGTTTGCTGTACTCTTGCACAGAGTGTGCAGTAATGGGCGCGCACTGCATGATAAAATTAAGGTTCTTGTACTGCTAGATTTCAACGCTGTCTCAGAAGAAGCAATCTTGTGGATAGAGTATGATCGATACGACTTTTTCTTTTCATGCTAGCACCACAAAGACTTCATTATGGTCCTTCAAAGACGAACGTAAGGTTTTTTTCACTCTACAAAGAGGTATGACGATAATCATTTGCATCCTTAGTAGCGAAACAATGGAATGAATCAACAAGCTTCATAAATCAATAGAGTCTTCGTTTGAGTTTTGTGTGGGAACAGCACCGGTCCATACACTCCCAGCCCTGCCCCCCAACCCCACCCCCAACCCCCATACATATGCATTGGGTGTGTCTGCGCCGAATTTATCTTGAGAAATTGAGCAAACATCAGAGAGAGAGAGAGAGAGAGAGAGAGAGAGAGAGAGAGACAGACAGACAGACAGACAGAGACAGAGAGAGAGACAGACAGACAGAGACAGAGGCAAAGAGAGACGGAGACAGAGACAGAGAGAGACAGACAGAGACAGAGAGAGACAGAGAGACACAGAGAGGCAGAGTCAGAGAGAGGGACAGAGAGGGACAGAGAGAGACAGAGAGAGAGAGAGACAGAGAGAGAGACAGAGAGAGACAGAGAGAGAGAGAGAGACAAAGACAGAGAAAGAGACAGAGAGACAGAGAGAGATAGACAGAGAGAGAGACAAAGACAGCGAAAGAGAAAGAGACAGAGAAAGAGAAAGAGACAGAGAAAGAGACAGAGAGACAGAGAGAGACACGGAGAGAGTGAGAGACAGAGAGAGAGACAGATAGAGAGAGAGACAGAGAGATATACAGAGAGTGAGAGACAGAGAGAAAGAGAGAGACAGAGAGAGAGACAGAGAGAGAGACACAGAGAGACTTTGACTTTGACTTTGAAGCTTTATTCGTTAGGCCTGCGGCCCATAAACGAAAAAGGGTACAAAATCAACATGTAAATTGACATGAAACAATCATAGTGAAGCAATGAGTACAAAACAATATAATTTAATGACAACGGTCTGTGAAACAAATTTATATAACACTTTTGTACGAACAGAATCTTATTAACAAATTAGTCATCTGCAGGTTTCCTGTGCGTGTGTGCGCACGAGATTAAGGTAAGTGGCACATCGCAAGAAAGACAAGAACATCACTCGTTTTTTGACTCACATGCGAAGCAAAAGTGAGTCTATGTACTGAGCCGTGTCGTCCGTCCGTCCGTCCGTCCGTCCGTCCGTCCGTCCGTCCGGGCGTCCGTCCGTCCGTCCGTCCGGGCGTAAAAAACTTAAACGTTGGATTTTTCTCGGAGACTATTAAGTCTATCAACACCAAATGTGGCATGATGGTGTATGATGACAAGGCCTCAAAAAACATACATAGTGACTTGACCTTGCTTCAAGGTCAAGGTCACAGGAGCCATAAATGTGGTCTCAAAAACAGTCATTTTTCACATTTTCCCAATTTTCTCCCACGTTATTGAGAATGGCGACCTTAGCTACAAGTGGTATATAGGTCAAAGCAAGCCCTATCTTTTGATACCAGTTTGGTTGACCTTGCTTCAAGGTCAAGGTCACATGAGCTCTTCAAAGTTGGATTGTATACATATTTTGAAGTGACCTTGACCCTGAACTATGGAAGATAACT
>JAWQFJ010000728.1:164372-169372 GCA_034096865.1 Theodoxus fluviatilis | reverse complement strand
CACAGTAGATGGTGTATACATTAATCTGTACATAATTTGGAAGAGTGGTGGGGGTAAAACATGAAAAACATGCACACAACACACCTTTTTCTACTCACTGTAGGCAGTGTAGTGTTTACATGTGTGCATGTAGTTTACACATTGAAAGGCTTGTTGGATTTGGTGTGTGTAAAGCACAGCTTTGTTTTATTTGTAATGGGCCTAAAAAAATTATTGTCCCTGTTCTTTAATATAAGGTGGGAAAAGAGCATTAGACAGTGCACATCCAACTCAGAGATGGCCAAATCTGCTCGCAATGAGCAAAATGCAAGTAGTTTTTAGTTTTAGCGAGTAAAAGGCTGGATGCTACTCGACAAATTGCGAATACAAATTTAGGTGCGCTAGGTAGTTGGTTTACTGATAAATAGCCTACAAAACCCATTTTGCTCATAGATTTCAGTGAGATACGAGCAACATTTCTCCCGTGGTCCTCAGACATTTGGCCAGCCCTGCTAACAGGTATAAACAGGAATATAAATTTAGATTTTTTTTTCAGGACTGAAGAGAAGGCGACGAAACCTGAAGAAAACTGCAGTCCCCTCAGTCTTCAAATGGAGCAAGGAGAAGACAGCAGCTCAGCTCAGTAGAGAGGAACGCCAGTGAAAGAGGGACGAGGACAGAAAGCGCAAGACAGCAGATGAGTGGGAGCAGCGAACAGAAGAACTGGACAGAAAAAGAGTGTACACAGATCTGGATTTTTTCCCACTGTGAAGAAGTATGTATTGATGCAAGTTTCAAAGACGATTTGATTTTTGAGTCTGTGCAGATTGTGTCCACTTGCTCGTTGCCTGAAAACAGTGGTACTAAATGCAGTGACCAAGCAACACCAACACATGAGCCTTCAGCAGAATGCAGCTCTTCAACTAGCTACTTCTTCACAGTTGATTCCGAGTCAAACAAGGCAGAGGATGAATGTGAACGTCCTGATAGCGATACTGAACATACGAGAGGACAACCCTACTTGTCTGTTGAAGCTATCAAGCAGGATGACAAACTTTTACATCATTACACAGGATTAGAAACTTTTGACATGCTTTCTGGTCACTGGTGGATGCAGTAGATCACCTGGCCACGATGATTCCACCCCACGCCTGAGCAGGGGAGCAAAGAACCCCAGCCTCGAGTCAGTAGACTGCCGCTTTTTTATTCTCTCCCTCACATCTCCATTCAGTCTCAGGGCATCTCTCCCTCTAAACCAATAGAGTAATACGGAATTGGCGCGTGATGAGGCCAGCACATTTTACCCGCTCTAACTTTTAAAAATTGGCCAATCACGTTGAACGTCTATACATACTGGAAGCTTGGCGCCTTAACTTGAAAACTGTTCACTGTTTCATCACAAGGCTTCACCACAGCAAACTACTTTCAAAGCATGGCTGGTTTTTCTAACACTACATTTATTTGAGGTCTGGCTGGCTCCTACATTCTTAAAAATGTGCTCTCGCTATCTCTCTCTCTCTCTCTCTCCCTCTCTCACACACACATACACACACACACACACTCACACACACATGCACAAACAAACACGCGCGCGCGAGTACACACACACACACACACACAAACACACACACACACACACACTTTAAAATGAAGTCATTATATTGACACATGAAAACAATCGTGTCCTTTTCAGTCACTTCTCAACAAATTTAGAAGTGTACATAAAACAACTGCATGCGCGCGCGCACACACACACACACACACACACACACACACACACACACACACACACACACACATACAATATTTTTGTGTGAACTGCAGAGGACAAAACTATCGTTTTCCAAAAATTTTATTCTAAAGGCAAACATAAAATGAAAGCACTACATGTATAGTAATCAGAGAACAATGAAAAATTGTTAGAAAAATTATATGGCTCAATATTTAGCTAACAGAATCACTTTCCAAACAGCAACATTACAACGAAATCATCAAAATCACTTTTCTAATGCACATTGTAGACATCTTTATCACCGCTTATGAAGATAACAGTACATCATCACAACAGGTTTGATCAAGAAAGATGAAAAGCTAGTTTTGCCCAAGCCTATTGGTACAACGTGCATGCTAACTTCTCATGAACAAGTTTGACCTTCAAAACAAACACAAAGCCTAAGGCTTTACCTTCTTAAAAATACATAAGAGAATTTAAAACAATAAAAAACCGAACATTTTGTTGCAAACTGACAAAATAATTCAAGAAACAAAGTCCATGACTTATTTTAAAAAGAAAGTGACGTGATTAATGTAACAACTTAACATCAACTTAACATAAAAATATGCATCTGCAGTGAACTGTTTTATTGTGTTGGGTCATGAAGGCCCATTATGATGTAAGAATATCACACACACACACACACACACACACACACACACACACACACAGACATCACTATCTAAACCAAAATAATAATGTTACAATATATCCGACTCAAAATTTTCAATTTCATTTTTTGTAATACAGTGACATTAGCAAATGATTCAAGCACATTAGTTCTCAAAACGAAACGTTTAAATTTTGCTAGTATCTGCCCCCACCCCACTCCTCCACTGGTAAAAAAAATAATCAAAATACACATACGGACATTCCTGTCTTTTTATTGAAGATCAAGGGTTACGATATGATCTATTAATTCACTGCATGAATTCTCATGAAAATGCAATTAACCAAACCAGTGTCATCTCCTTCTGCACTATTAGAAGTCCTCCTCACCTCGGCAATTCTAATTGTCTATCAAAACATCCATCAAATGCGCTGTCGGTATATTTACAAGTACTTCGCGTCTCACTCGTTTTTACATTACTAAGCAAATGTGGGTGATATTATCGATAAAGGCCGTTAAGAAATCATGTCCCTAAAGTGTTATGCAAAGCATTCTCGTGCATATGTATGTATGTATGTGTATTCTTCTTATGCGCAGATTTTACACCTCGAAGGCATGCTCAATGCGAAACATAGTCACCAAAACAAAGATTTTTGGCTAAAAAGATGTGTTTTCAGTCCTTTTTAAAAATCTTCTAGACTCCATGACTTTCTGTCGTTCTGGCTTGTGGAGTACAACTTGTTGAAGGAGGTAGCAGCAGTAATGCATTTACCGTTTTGTGTTGTGTTTTTTTGGTTGTTGTTAGTCAGTAGTATCATAGTAAATGCATTTTGGATTAATAGTGTTCGTCTGTCTCTTTCTTTTCTTTTCTTTTTATCTCTTTTTTAAGTAATGAAAAGATTTTGTACAGCTGTCATTTACCAGCTGTGTTCCTCTTTTTTTCAATTCTAGGTAAAGATAGCGATGAAAAAAAACTAAACATTTTTCTTGGCAATACTGTCAGTGCCTTTTCTGTAAAGGATTGAAAATAGCCCAAATTATCAGGGGGTAAAGTGTAAAGCAGTTTGAGCTACAGATACGGGTTGTGAATCGCTATATAAAGCCAGTTACTTTACCTTTTGTTTCAGGTGAGGCGCTGAAAGACGGAAAGACTCACTCTCAACCGTCATGAAAACACCAAAGTCTCAAAAAACTGTGGCAAGATTAAACCATACAATAAAAAGTACTCTGTACTTCAAAATGATAATGCATCTGTGATTGGAAACATTTGAAATTATCATCAATGCACGACATCATATTTTACTGTACAAAAAGTTGCCATTCACTGAAATGGCAGTCTCAAAAGCATTACAAGAGAAAACAAAGAAAAACAACGAGGACAACACCATTATGCTCATAAAGAATCATCACATCGATAATCATATATCATATCCGATTTACATCTCAAACAATGGAAAATCCTATGATATATTCAAATTATAAACAATATTATTGTGGATAATCTGAAACCACACCAACAAAACTATGCAAGTAAAGTCAACAGAGACATTATTCTCATCAAAAGATGATTTGCTAATTCACAAATACGGTCGCCCCACTCTTTGGGCCAGCCTAAAACAATCAAGCAAACAGACAGACAGACAGACAGACAGACAAACAGACAGAAAGACAGACAGACAGACAGACAGACAGACAGACAGACAGACAGACAGACAGACAGACAGACAGACACAGACAGACAGACACGACACGACACGACACGACACGACACGACACAAGACAAGACAAGAAAAGACAAGACAGGCAGACCAAAAACCTAGTTATGGTTCAGCAGTTCAAATTTAGTAGACTAAAGTTTTACATGCATAAACGGCTCAATTTGCTCCGGTTGCAAAGTTTCAACAAGAAGTAAATTGTGATCCTGGAAGCAGTGTCTGGAAAGTTATCCTCCAGAAGAGACAAGGCATTTATGAGTTGTGCCTTTAGGCTGAAATTCCTGGAAAAGCACTTCCACAACTCAGCAGTATGTGAGTCATGTTCTCCAGGGTCTAGAAATTAATGAAAGTAAGTTCATGATTCACTCCCTTCATCACAACAACAAAGATCATCTTCAGTTGTGATCGAACGCTGCCACTACTATTGAACACCATTCCTTGCATGACGACAGCAGGGCCACCTCCACACCAGGCGTCCAGGACACCTGAAACAAAAGGTAAAGTAACTGGCTTTATATAGCGATTCACAACCAGTATCTGAAGCTCAAACTGCTTTACACTTTACCCCCTGATAATTTGGGCTATTTTCAATCCTTTACAGAAAGGCACTGACGGTATTGCAAAGAAAAATGTTTAGTTTTTTTTTTCATCGCTATCTTTACCTAGAATTGAAAAAAAGAGGAACACAGCTGGTAAATGACAGCTGTACAAAATCTTTTCATTACTTAAAAAAGAGATAAAAAGAAAAGAAAAGAAAGAGACAGACGAACACTATTAATCCAAAATGCATTTACTATGATACTACTGACTAACAACAACCAAAAAAACACAACACAAAACAGTAAATGCATTACTGCTGCTACCTCCTTCAACAAGTTGTACTCCACAAGCCAACTGTCTAGATGTTTGTTTTGCACTCGAT
>JAWQFJ010000728.1:159372-161872 GCA_034096865.1 Theodoxus fluviatilis | reverse complement strand
CCCCACCTACAGGGGCTGCAGTGGCTGTAGTCTTACCCCCACCTACAGGGGCTGCAGTGGGTGTAGTCTTACCCCCACCTACAGCAGTGGGTGTAGTCTTACCCCCACCTACAGGGGCTGCAGTGGGTGTAGTCTTACCCCCACCTACAGGGGCTGCAGTGGGTGTAGTCTTACCCCCACCTACAGGGGCTGCAGTGGCTGTAGTCTTACCCCCACCTACAGGGGCTGCAGTGGCTGTAGTCTTACCCCCACCTACAGGGGCTGCAGTGGGTGTAGTCTTACCCCCACCTACAGGGGCTGCAGTGGGTGTAGTCTTACCCCCACCTACAGGGGCTGCAGTGGGTGTAGTCTTACCCCCACCTACAGGGGCTGCAGTGGGTGTAGTCTTACCCCCACCTACAGGGGCTGCAGTGGCTGTAGTCTTACCCCCACCTACAGGGGCTGCAGTGGCTGTAGTCTTACCCCCACCTACAGGGGCTGCAGTGGCTGTAGTCTTACCCCCACCTACAGGGGCTGCAGTGGGTGTAGTCTTACCCCCACCTACAGGGGCTGCAGTGGGTGTAGTCTTACCCCCACCTACAGGGGCTGCAGTGGCTGTAGTCTTACCCCCACCTACAGGGGCTGCAGTGGCTGTAGTCTTACCCCCACCTACAGGGGCTGCAGTGGGTGTAGTCTTACCCCCACCTACAGGGGCTGCAGTGGGTGTAGTCTTACCCCCACCTACAGGGGCTGCAGTGGGTGTAGTCTTACCCCCACCTACAGGGGCTGCAGTGGCTGTAGTCTTACCCCCACCTACAGGGGCTGCAGTGGCTGTAGTCTTACCCCCACCTACAGGGGCTGCAGTGGCTGTAGTCTTACCCCCACCTACAGGGGCTGCAGTGGGTGTAGTCTTACCCCCACCTACAGGGGCTGCAGTGGGTGTAGTCTTACCCCCACCTACAGGGGCTGCAGTGGGTGTAGTCTTACCCCCACCTACAGGGGCTGCAGTGGCTGTAGTCTTACCCCCACCTACAGGGGCTGCAGTGGGTGTAGTCTTACCCCCACCTACAGGGGCTGCAGTGGGTGTAGTCTTACCCCCACCTACAGGGGCTGCAGTGGGTGTAGTCTTACCCCCACCTACAGGGGCTGCAGTGGGTGTAGTCTTACCCCCACCTACAGGGGCTGCAGTGGGTGTAGTCTTACCCCCACCTACAGGGGCTGCAGTGGGTGTAGTCTTACCCCCACCTACAGGGGCTGCAGTGGGTGTAGTCTTACCCCCACCTACAGGGGCTGCAGTGGCTGTAGTCTTACCCCCACCTACAGGGGCTGCAGTGGGTGTAGTCTTACCCCCACCTACAGGGGCTGCAGTGGGTGTAGTCTTACCCCCACCTACAGGGGCTGCAGTGGGTGTAGTCTTACCCCCACCTACAGGGGCTGCAGTGGGTGTAGTCTTACCCCCACCTACAGGGGCTGCAGTGGGTGTAGTCTTACCCCCACCTACAGGGGCTGCAGTGGGTGTAGTCTTACCCCCACCTACAGGGGCTGCAGTGGGTGTAGTCTTACCCCCACCTACAGGGGCTGCAGTGTTACCCCCACCTACAGGGGCTGCAGTGGGTGTAGTCTTACCCCCACCTACAGGGGCTGCAGTGGGTGTAGTCTTACCCCCACCTACAGGGGCTGCAGTGGGTGTAGTCTTACCCCCACCTACAGGGGCTGCAGTGGGTGTAGTCTTACCCCCACCTACAGGGGCTGCAGTGGGTGTAGTCTTACCCCCACCTACAGGGGCTGCAGTGGTGTAGTCTTACCCCCACCTACAGGGGCTGCAGTGGGTGTAGTCTTACCCCCACCTACAGGGGCTGCAGTGGCTGTAGTCTTACCCCCACCTACAGGGGCTGCAGTGGGTGTAGTCTTACCCCCACCTACAGGGGCTGCAGTGGCTGTAGTCTTACCCCCACCTACAGGGGCTGCAGTGGGTGTAGTCTTACCCCCACCTACAGGGGCTGCAGTGGGTGTAGTCTTACCCCCACCTACAGGGGCTGCAGTGGCTGTAGTCTTACCCCCACCTACAGGGGCTGCAGTGGGTGTAGTCTTACCCCCACCTACAGGGGCTGCAGTGGGTGTAGTCTTACCCCCACCTACAGGGGCTGCAGTGGGTGTAGTCTTACCCCCACCTACAGGGGCTGCAGTGGGTGTAGTCTTACCCCCACCTACAGGGGCTGCAGTGGGTGTAGTCTTACCCCCACCTACAGGGGCTGCAGTGGGTGTAGTCTTACCCCCACCTACAGGGGCTGCAGTGGGTGTAGTCTTACCCCCACCTACAGGGGCTGCAGTGGGTGTAGTCTTACCCCCACCTACAGGGGCTGCAGTGGGTGTAGTCTTACCCCCACCTACAGGGGCTGCAGTGGGTGTAGTCTTACCCCCACCTACAGGGGCTGCAGTGGGTGTAGTCTTACCCCCACCTACAGGGGCTGCAGTGGGTGTAGTCTTACCCCCACCTACAGGGGCTGCAGTGGGTGTAGTC
>JAWQFJ010000728.1:116872-154372 GCA_034096865.1 Theodoxus fluviatilis | reverse complement strand
GTGTGTGTGTGTGTGTTGTGCGCGTGTGTGTGTTATGCGTGTGTGTGGTGTGTGCGTGTGTTGTGCGTGCATGCGAATTTGTAAGTTAGTACATATGTGTGTGCGTATTTGTGCATATTTGCGTGTGTCTGCCCCTCTCTCTCTCTCTCTCTCTCTCTCTCTCTCTCCTCTCTCTCTCTATCTCTCTCTCACACACACACACACACACACACACACACACACATACACATACACAGAGTATGGAGTCATAGCCCCAAGTAATACTACCCCCCCCCCCCCCCCCCACACACACACACACACACACAAACACACATACATTATGGAGTCAAAGCTCCATGTAATACTAACCCCCACCCCCCCGACACACACACACACACACACACACACACACACACACACACACACACACACACACACACACACACACACACACATCTGTACTCAAACAGCATGGAGCACAAGGATGCACCACTTACAGTGGAATCCTTCACCTGTACCAGTCTAGACACACACACACACTCACACACACACACACACACACACACACACACACACACACACACACACACACACACACACATACACATATGTACACAAACAGCATGGAGCACAAGGATGCACTACTTACAGTGGAATCCTTCAGCTGTACCAGTCTAGACACACAGGCACTGTCCACCATCCTGGGTGTCCGGCGGATCATTGTCGGACTGCCATCCCGGATTTTACTTTTTTTTCTTTTCTTGGCAAGAATGTCACAACTCATAGATGGTCCCTGAAAACGAAGGAGGGCAAAAAGGAGTGAGTTTTGTTGTTGCTGTTGTTGTTGTTGTTAAGGTAGCACAACATAACACCTACACAGAGAAGACGAAAATACTATTGAGCTTCAGCACCTCACTGTTAATATGGGTAGCCCGCTGCATGGGAACTCTCCGAAACTCCGTACCGTTTCACTAGTTTAGACATCAACTTGTGGTTTTAGGGTCAGGGAGTAAAGCATATTTTGCCGATTTTTTATCAATATAAGATGATCAACACAGCATGAAACCTCTGTCTCAGCTAAGCGCTCGTGTAATATTACAAGGTGCAATAATCCGGAAGACCGCCATTGCGTATGATGAATGAGCCTGTAGTACAGAAGCACGACTGCTGCAGAACATTCAAATAGTGGCACATAGGGGTTCGATGAGCCGTGCAATACAATCGTGTGCGAAACTACATAAATTCTCCGTCGTCTGGCCAGATACACGTCAAATACTACCTCTCCACAAATTCTCCGCCATCTGGCCAGATACACGTCAAATACTACCTCTCCACAAATTCTCCGCCATCTGGCCAGGTACACGTCAAATACTACCTCTCCACAAATTCTCCGCCATCTGGCCAGGTACACGTCAAATACTACCTCTCCACAAATTCTCCGCCATCTGGCCAGGTACACGTCAAATACTACCTCTCCACAAATTCTCCGCCATCTGGCCAGACACACGTCAATTACTACCTCTCCACAAATTCTCCGCCATCTGGCCAGGTACACGTCAAATACTACCTCTCCACAAATTCTCCGTCGTCTGGCCAGATACACGTCAAATACTACCTCTCCACAAATTCTCCGCCATCTGGCCAGACACACGTCAATTACTACCTCTCCACAAATTCTCCGCCATCTGGCCAGGTACACGTCAAATACTACCTCTCCACAAATTCTCCGTCATCTGGCCAGATACACGTCAAATACTGCCTCTCCACAAATTCTCCGCCATCTGGCCAGATACACGTCAAATACTACCTCTCCACAAATTCTCCGCCATCTGGCCAGATACACGTCAAATACTACCTCTCCACAAATTCTCCGCCATCTGGCCAGATACACGTCAAATACTACCTCTCCACAAATTCTCCGCCATCTGGCCAGATACACGTCAAATACTACCTCTCCACAAATTCTCCGCCATCTGGCCAGATACACGTCAAATACTACCTCTCCACAAATTCTCCGCCATCTGGCCAGATACACGTCAAATACTACCTCTCCACAAATTCTCCGCCATCTGGCCAGATACACGTCAAATACTGCCTCTCCACAAATTCTCCGCCATCTGGCCAGATACACGTCAAATACTACCTCTCCACAAATTCTCCGCCATCTGGCCAGACACACGTCAAATACTGCCTCTCCACAAATTCTCCGTCATCTGGCCAGATACACGTCAAATACTACCTCTCCACAAATTCTCCGTCATCTGGCCAGATACACGTCAAATACTACCTCTCCACAAATTGTCCGCCATCTGGCCAGATACACGTCAAATACTGCCTCTCCACAAATTCTCCGTCGTCTGGCCAGATACACGTCAAATACTGCCTCTCCACAAATTCTCCGTCGTCTGGCCAGATACACGTCAAATACTGCCTCTCCACAAATTCTCCGCCATCTGGCCAGATACACGTCAAATACTACCTCTCCACAAATTCTCCGCCATCTGGCCAGACACACGTCAAATACTGCCTCTCCACAAATTCTCCGTCATCTGGCCAGATACACGTCAAATACTACCTCTCCACAAATTCTCCGTCATCTGGCCAGATACACGTCAAATACTACCTCTCCACAAATTGTCCGCCATCTGGCCAGATACACGTCAAATACTGCCTCTCCACAAATTCTCCGTCGTCTGGCCAGATACACGTCAAATACTGCCTCTCCACAAATTCTCCGTCGTCTGGCCAGATACACGTCAAATACTACCTCTCCACAAATTCTCCGCCATCTGGCCAGATACACGTCAAATACTACCTCTCCACAAATTCTCCGCCATCTGGCCAGACACACGTCAAATACTGCCTCTCCACAAATTCTCCGTCGTCTGGCCAGACACACGTCAAATACTGCCTCTCCACAAATTCTCCGTCGTCTGGCCAGATACACGTCAAATACTACCTCTCCACAAATTCTCCGCCATCTGGCCAGATACACGTCAAATACTACCTCTCCACAAATTCTCCGTCATCTGGCCAGACACACGTCAAATACTACCTCTCCACAAATTCTCCGCCATCTGGCCAGATACACGTCAAATACTACCTCTCCACAAATTCTCCGCCATCTGGCCAGATACACGTCAAATACTACCTCTCCACAAATTCTCCGCCATCTGGCCAGATACACGTCAAATACTACCTCTCCACAAATTCTCCGCCATCTGGCCAGATACACGTCAAATACTGCCTCTCCACAAATTCTCCGTCATCTGGCCAGATACACGTCAAATACTACCTCTCCACAAATTCTCCGCCATCTGGCCAGATACACGTCAAATACTACCTCTCCACAAATTCTCCGCCATCTGGCCAGGTACACGTCAAATACTACCTCTCCACAAATTCTCCGCCATCTGGCCAGGTACACGTCAAATACTACCTCTCCACAAATTCTCCGCCATCTGGCCAGATACACGTCAAATACTACCTCTCCACAAATTCTCCGTCATCTGGCCAGATACACGTCAAATACTACCTCTCCACAAATTCTCCGCCATCTGGCCAGGTACACGTCAAATACTACCTCTCCACAAATTCTCCGCCATCTGGCCAGGTACACGTCAAATACTACCTCTCCACAAATTCTCCGCCATCTGGCCAGATACACGTCAAATACTACCTCTCCACAAATTCTCCGCCATCTGGCCAGACACACGTCAAATACTACCTCTCCAGACACACGTCAAATACTACCTCTCCAGACACACGTCAAATACTACCTCTCCAGATACACGTCAAATACTACCTCTCCACAAGCTGCAACGGCAACGGTAGCCAGACTAGTTAGTGGCGAGCTGCCTCAAGATTAGCGCGCCATGCTCCATAGGGCTGTCTCAATTAGGGAAACTCATCAAAGATGACCTATGCCCCAAGTCAACCACACACACTGACCTCCGGTGGAAAGTAAGAACTGGTGGGAGGCGATGGGACACGCAGGTCGATCTTGCGTTGGAACTGAGGATCAGGTAGAGGCCTCCGTGGGGAAATCTTTGTAGAAGGGACAGTGGGGCAGATGGGAGCAGCAGGAGCAGCAGCAGCAGCAGGAGCGGTGGAGGAAGTACCTATTGGTGCCCGTGCAACCAGTGTATCTTCTCCCTCGGCCACACCAGCAGGACCAGACCTGGCAACATCCCCGAAGTCTGCCTGGAGTTCTTTCCATGCTAGTAGCAGCTCTCCGCCACTATCTGCAGGGGCATTCTGCGGAGTCGGGCATCCCTCTTTATCCACGTCCATCTCCTCGGGGATATCGAGGACACACTCAGTGTTTTGGACGCCGGATGAAACACCAAATGAAAACCCAGGCTGCTGGAAACGTGCAGGACCTGACAGTGACAACAATGCTTGACCAAATCCTGTTTGTCCAAATTCTGTTTGTCTATACCCTGCTGGACCAAATCCCGTTTGTCCAAATCCTGCCTGTCCAAATCCTGTTTGTCCAGATCCTGCCAGTCCAAATCCTGCCAGTCCAAATCCTGCCTGTCCAGATCCTGCCAGTCCAAATCCTGCCAGTCCAAATCCTGCCAGTCCAGATCCTGTTTGTCCAGATCCTGCCAGTCCAGATCCTGCCAGTCCAGATCCTGCCTGTCCAAATCCTGCCAGTCCAAATCCTGTTTGTCCAAATCCTGCCAGTCCAAATCCTGCCTGTCCAGATCCTGCCAGTCCAAATCCTGCCAGTCCAAATCCTGCCAGTCCAGATCCTGTTTGTCCAGATCCTGCCAGTCCAGATCCTGCCTGTCCAGATCCTGCCAGTCCAAATCCTGCCTGTCCAAATCCTGCCAGTCCAGATCCTGTTTGTCCAGATCCTGCCAGTCCAGATCCTGCCAGTCCAAATCCTGTTTGTCCAAATCCTGCCAGTCCAGATCCTGCCTGTCCAAATCCTGTTTGTCCAGATCCTGCCAGTCCAAATCCTGCCAGTCCAAATCCTGCCAGTCCAGATCCTGTTTGTCCAGATCCTGCCAGTCCAGATCCTGCCTGTCCAAATCCTGCCAGTCCAGATCCTGCCTGTCCAAATCCTGCCTGTCCAAATCCTGCCAGTCCAGATCCTGCCTGTCCAAATCCTGCCAGTCCAAATCCTGCCTGTCCAAATCCTACCAGTCCAGATCCTGCCTGTCCAAATCCTGCCTGTCCTTCCAATGACTGTAGAACTCCAGGTCGACCAAACGCTGGTGGAACTACTGACGAATGCCTATTGACAGACTGTTGATTTTCAAAAAAAGCCGATGCCCGCTGTCCAACTGCTGACTTTCTGAATGGAAACTGACTAGATTCTGGTGGTTCTGTCATTGGCTGACCATTTGTCGCATGTCCAGTTGTCGATTTAGCAAACACTGACAATCCAGTAGCGGAATAATCAAACTGTGACTGCCCAATTGGTGGCTGACCAAATAGCCCTGAAGGTTGTCGTCCTGTTGATGGCTGACCAAACAGCCCTGTAGTCTGTTGTCCAGTTGATGGCTGACCAAACAGTCCTGTACTCTGTTGTCCAGTTGACGGTTGACCAAACAGTCCTGTGCTCTGTTGTCCAGTTGATGGCTGACCAAACAGTCCTGTAGTCTGTTGTCCAGTTGACGGTTGACCAAACAGTCCTGTAGGTTGTTGTCCAGTTGACGGCTGACCAAACAGCCCTGTACTCTGTTGTCCAGTTGACGGTTGACCAAACAGTCCTGTGCTCTGTTGTCCAGTGGATGGCTGACCAAACAGTCCTGTACTCTGTTTTCCAGTTGACGGTTGACCAAACAGTCCTGTGCTCTGTTGTCCAGTTGATGGCTGACCAAACAGTCCTGTAGTCTGTTGTCCAGTTGATGGCTGACCAAACAGTCCTGTAGTCTGTTGTCCAGTTGACGGTTGACCAAACAGTCCTGTAGGTTGTTGTCCAGTTGATGGCTGACCAAACAGCCCTGTACTCTGTTGTCCAGTTGACGGTTGACCAAACAGTCCTGTACTCTGTTGTCCAGTTGATGGCTGACCAAACAGTCCTGTAGTCTGTTGTCCAGTTGACGGTTGACCAAACAGTTCTGTAGGTTGTTGTCCAGTTGACGGCTGACCAAAGAGTCCTGTAGGTTGTTGTCCAGTTGACGGTTGACCAAACAGTCCTGTACTCTGTTGTCCAGTTGACGGCTGACCAAAGAGTCGTGTGTACGATGGTGTCTGCTTACCCAGTACGGCTAGCGCAAAAGGCGGACCCTGCAACACAGACCCTCCCAAGGGGACTGGCATGGCCTGACTTTGCGGCAGTGTGAGAGGACTGGACAAACCTACCTGGGCAGTCGTTAGGTTCTTGAAAATCCCGGACTCCGCAGAAAATGCTCCATACAGTCTCACTGCGCCAAGAACCTTTTCCGAGGAAGCAGCCTGGAAAAATGATCGGAGGACTGCGGTTGACAGGGATATGGGGATGGTGGATGAGTAGGCTGATGATGCGGCAGAGCACAGTGGCGCAGGGGTAGAGAAGGTTGGTGACGTGGGGGCGTACGACGGTGAGGTGGTAGCGTACGACTGAGAGGTTGCGGTGTACGACGGTGACTTGGGGGCGTGTGACTGTGAGGTTGTGGTGTACGACGGTGAGGTTGCGGTGTACGACGGTGAGGTTGCGGTGTACGACGGTGAGGTTGCGGTGTACGACTGAGAGGTTGCGGTGTACGACGGTGAGGTTGCGGTGTACGACGGTGAGGTTGCGGTGTACGACGGTGAGGTTGCGGTGTACGACTGAGAGGTTGCGGTGTACGATGGTGAGGTGGGGGCGTGCGACTGAGAGGTTGCGGTGTACGATGGTGACTTGGGGGCGTGCGACGGTGAGGTGGGGGACATACGACTGTAAGGAGGGGGTGTTGGGGGCGTGCGACTGTGAGGTGGGGGCATACGACTGCGAGGTTGCGGTGTACGATGGTGACTTGGGGGCGTGCGACGGTGAGGTGGGGACGTACGACTGTGAGGTTGCGGTGTACGACGGTGACTTGGGGGCGTGCGACGGTGAGGTGGGGACGTACGACTGTAAGGAGGGGGTGTACGGCGGTGACTTGGGGGCGTGCGACTGTGAGGTGGGGACGTACGACTGTAAGGAGGGGGAGTACGGCGGTGACCTGGGGGCGTGCGACTGAGAGGTTGTGGTGTACGACGGTGAGGTGGGGACGTACGACTGAGAGGTTGTGGTGTACGACGGTGAGGTGGGGACGTACGACTGTGAGGTTGCGGTGTACGACGGTGAGGTGGGGACGTACGACTGAGAGGTTGTGGTGTACGACGGTGAGGTGGGGATGTACGACTGAGAGGTTGTGGTGTACGACGGTGAGGTGGGGACGTACGACTGAGAGGTTGTGGTGTACGACTGTGAGGTGGGGACGTACGACTGAGAGGTTGTGGTGTACGACGGTGAGATGGGGACGTACGACTGTAAGGAGGGGGTGTACGGCGGTGACTTGGGGGCGTGCGACGGTGAGGTGGGGACGTACGACTGTAAGGAGGGGGTGTACGGCGGTGACTTGGGGGCGTGCGACGGTGAGGTGGGGACGTACGACTGTAAGGAGGGGGTGTACGGCGGTGACTTGGGGGCGTGCGACGGTGAGGTGGGGACGTACGACTGTAAGGAGGGGGTGTACGGCGGTGACTTGGGGGTGTGCGACTGTGAGGTGGGGACGTACGACTGTAAGGAGGGGGTTACGGCGGTGACTTGGGGGCGTGCGACTGTGAGGTGGGGACGTACGACTGTAAGGAGGGGGTGTACGGCGGTGACTTGGGGACGTACGACTGTGAGGTTGCGGTGTACGACGGTGACTTGGGCGCATGCGACGGTGATGTTGCGGTGTACGATGGTGACCTGGGGGCGTGCGACGGTGAGGTGGGGACGTATGACTGTAAGGAGGGGGTGTACGGCGGTGACTTGGGGGCGTGCGACGGTGAGGTGGGGACGTACGACTGTGAGGTTGCGGTGTACGATGGTGACCTGGGGGCGTGCGACGGTGAGGTGGGGACGTACGACTGTAAGGAGGGGGTGTACGGCGGTGACTTGGGGGCGTGCGACGGTGAGGTGGGGGCGTACGACTGTGAGGTTGCGGTGTACGATGGTGACCTGGGGGCGTGCGACGGTGAGGTGGGGACGTACGACTGTAAGGAGGGGGTGTACGGCGGTGACTTGGGGGCGTGCGACGGTGAGGTGGGGACGTACGACTGTAAGGAGGGGGTGTACGGCGGTGACTTGGGGGCATGCGACTGTGAGGTTGCGGTGTACGACGGTGACTTGGGCGCATGCGACGGTGATGTTGCGGTGTACGATGGTGACCTGGGGGCGTGCGACGGTGAGGTGGGGACGTATGACTGTAAGGAGGGGGTGTACGGCGGTGACTTGGGGGCGTGCGACTGTGAGGTGGGGACGTACGACTGTAAGGAGGGGGAGTACGGCGGTGACCTGGGGGCGTGCGACTGAGAGGTTGTGGTGTACGACGGTGAGGTGGGGACGTACGACTGAGAGGTTGTGGTGTACGACGGTGAGGTGGGGACGTACGACTGTGAGGTTGCGGTGTACGACGGTGAGGTGGGGACGTACGACTGAGAGGTTGTGGTGTACGACGGTGAGGTGGGGACGTACGACTGAGAGGTTGTGGTGTACGACGGTGAGGTGGGGACGTACGACTGAGAGGTTATGGTGTACGACTGTGAGGTGGGGACGTACGACTGAGAGGTTATGGTGTACGACTGTGAGGTGGGGACGTACGACTGAGAGGTTGTGGTGTACGACGGTGAGGTGGGGACGTACGACTGTAAGGAGGGGGTGTACGGCGGTGACTTGGGGGCGTGCGACGGTGAGGTGGGGACGTACGACTGTAAGGAGGGGGTGTACGGCGGTGACCTGGGGGCGTGCGACGGTGAGGTGGGGACGTACGACTGTAAGGAGGGGGTGTACGGCGGTGACTTGGGGGCGTGCGACGGTGAGGTGGGGACGTACGACTGTAAGGAGGGGGTGTACGGCGGTGACTTGGGGGCGTGCGACGGTGAGGTGGGGACGTACGACTGTAAGGAGGGGGTGTACGGCGGTGACTTGGGGGTGTGCGACTGTGAGGTGGGGACGTACGACTGTAAGGAGGGGGTTACGGCGGTGACTTGGGGGCGTGCGACTGTGAGGTGGGGACGTACGACTGTAAGGAGGGGGTGTACGGCGGTGACTTGGGGACGTACGACTGTGAGGTTGCGGTGTACGACGGTGACTTGGGGGCATGCGACGGTGATGTTGCGGTGTACGATGGTGACCTGGGGGCGTGCGACGGTGAGGTGGGGACGTACGACTGTAAGGAGGGGGTGTACGGCGGTGACTTGGGGGCGTGCGACGGTGAGGTGGGGACGTACGACTGTGAGGTTGCGGTGTACGATGGTGACCTGGGGGCGTGCGACGGTGAGGTGGGGACGTACGACTGTAAGGAGGGGGTGTACGGCGGTGACTTGGGGGCGTGCGACGGTGAGGTGGGGGCGTACGACTGTGAGGTTGCGGTGTACGATGGTGACCTGGGGGCGTGCGACGGTGAGGTGGGGACGTACGACTGTAAGGAGGGGGTGTACGGCGGTGACTTGGGGGCGTGCGACGGTGAGGTGGGGACGTACGACTGTAAGGAGGGGGTGTACGGCGGTGACTTGGGGGCGTGCGACGGTGAGGTGGGGACGTACGACTGTAAGGAGGGGGTGTACGGCGGTGACTTGGGGGCGTGCGACTGTGAGGTTGCGGTGTACGGCGGTGACTTGGGGGCGTGCGACTGTGAGGTTGCGGTGTACGGCGGTGACTTGGGGGCGTGCGACTGAGAGGTTGCGGTGTACGGCGGTGACTTGGGGGCGTACGACTGTAAGGTGGGGACGTACGACTGGACAAACCTACCTGGGAAGTCGTTAGCTCCTTGGAAATCCCGGACTCCGCAGAAAATGCTCCATACAGTCTCACTGCGCCATGAACCTTTTCCGAGGAAGCAGCCTGGAAAAATGATCGGAGGACTGCAGTTGACAGGTATATGGGGGTGGTGGAAGAATAGGCTGATGGTGCGGCAGAGCACAGTGGCGCAGGGGTAGAGAAGGTTGGTGACGTGGGGGCCTACGACGGTGACTTGGGGGCGTGCGACGGTGAGGTGGGGACGTACGACTGTAAGGAGGGGGTGTACGGCGGTGACTTGGGGGCGTGCGACTGTGAGGTGGGGACGTACGACTGTAAGGAGGGGGTGTACGGCGGTGACTTGGGGGCGTGCGACTGTGAGGTGGGGACGTACAACTGTAAGGAGGGGGTGTACGGCGGTGACTTGGGGGCGTGCGACTGTGAGGTGGGGACGTACGACTGTAAGGAGGGGGAGTACGGCGGTGACTTGGGGGCGTGCGACGGTGAGGTGGGGACGTACGACTGCAAGGAGGGGTTGTACGGCGGTGACTTGGGGGCGTGCGACTGTGAGGTGGGGACGTACGACTGTAAGGAGGGGGTGTACGGCGGTGACTTGGGGGCGTGCGACGGTGAGGTGGGGGCGTACGACTGTAAGGAGGGGGTGTACGGCGGTGACTTGGGGGCGTGCGACTGTAAGGAGGGGGTGTACGGCGGTGACTTGGGGGCGTACGACTGTGAGGTTGCGGTGTACGATGGTGACTTGGGGGCGTGCGACTGTAAGGAGGGGGTGTACGGCGGTGACTTGGGGGCGTGCGACGGTGAGGTGGGGACGTACGACTGTAAGGAGGGGGTGTACGGCGGTGACTTCGGGCCGTGCGACTGTGAGGTGGGGACGTACGACTGTAAGGAGGGGGTGTACGGCGGTGACTTGGGGGCGTGCGACTGTAAGGTGGGGACGTACGACTGTGAGGTCGCGGTGTACGACGGTGACTTGGGGGCGTGCGACTGTGAGGTGGGGACGTACGACTGTAAGGAGGGGGAGTACGGCGATGACTTGGGGGCGTACGACTGTGAGGTGGGGACGTACGACTGTAAGGAGGGGGAGTACGGCGGTGACTTGGGGGCATGCGACTGTGAGGTGGGGACGTACGACTGTAAGGAGGGGGTGTACGGCGGTGACTTGGGGGCGTGCGACTGAGAGGTTGCGGTGTACGGTGGTGACTTGGGGGCGTGCGACTGTGAGGTGGGGACGTACGACTGTAAGGAGGGGGTGTACGGCGGTGACTTGGGGGCGTACGACTGTGAGGTGGGGACGTACGACTGTGAGGGGGAGTACGGCGGTGACTTGGGGGCGTGCGACTGTGAGGTGGGGACGTACGACTGTAAGGAGGGGGTGTACGGCGGTGACTTGGGTGCGTGCGACGGTGAGGTGGGGACGTACGACTGTAAGGAGGGGGAGTACGGCGGTGACTTGGGGGCGTGCGACTGTGAGGTGGGGACGTACGACTGTGAGGTTGTGGTGGACGACGGTGAGACTGGACAGTACAGTGGAGACACAGAAAGGCAGCGAGGTGAGGAAGGCCAGTAAGTGTGGGAGGTGCGGGTGTTGCCGGGGCGATAGAGAATGTTGTCGGGGCGGGAGGGGGTACAGGCATGGGCAACGGGGGAGTCAGAGGGCAATGTTGGTAAGTGACGTAGTAAAGGGAAAGACACAGCAGCCTTGGTCTGTGAGAAAAGAAGGGAAATAAAAGGAGCCAGTCAAAAATCAAGACCGACACACGAGGCCCGCTGGTGAGCTGCAGGAGCAAAAGAATCCCAACTGCTGCTAAAGCGAGGCGAGTTGTGCCAAGGAACAGCGGTGTTGCCATGGAACAGTGGTTGTGCCGTGGAAGAGTGGTTGTGCCATGGAACAGTGGTTGTGCCGTGGAACAGTGGTTGTGCCGTGGAACAGTGGTTGTGCCGTGGAACAGTGGTTGTGCCGTGGAACAGTGGTTGTGCCGTGGAACAGTGGTTGTGCCGTGGAACAGTGGTTGTGCCGTGGAACAGTGGTTGTGCCGTGGAACAGTGGTTGTGCCGTGGAACAGTGGTTGTGCCGTGGAACAGTGGTTGTGCCATGGAACAGTGGTTGTGCAGTGGAAGAGTGGTTGTGCCATGGAACAGTGGTTGTGCCGTGGAAGAGTGGTTGTGCCATGGAACAGTGGTTGTGCCGTGGAACAGTGGTTGTGCCGTGGAACAGTGGTTGTGCTCAAACTCATATATATATATATGCATTAGCAGACATGAGATCCTGACATTGTGAAATTAACAGAAAACATTAGCGGGGGTCTGGGGGCTGGCGGAAGCCCCCAGTAGGGTCGAGGGGCAAAGCCCCTTGCGGGGGTCAGGGGGCAGAGCCCCCGGAAGCTGATGTGTTTTCACAATTTTGACTTTAAAAAAGTCACTCTCCTGACAGCTGTGGCAAGTCCAGAACAACATTTTTGATTAGCAAACACCAGATTATAATTGTTGAAATTCATGGTTTGTATTTGAGGCTCTTAAGTTTCCTTAACATAAAATGTACCTTTACTATAAAAAAATAAATAAATAAATAAATAAATAGACAAGTATTATGTATATTTTATTTATCATACTGTTATGTTTTGTATTGTGATAAGCTCATATCGTTGTGTAGATCGTTGTGCAGCCACCTTCACAACATAACTTTTGGATGTCAGGTGTTGTACAAAGCTTTTTTTACCGTTGTTGGCGTAGTTTATCACTTCATCATTGCACAAATTGCAAACTGCTTTCCCAGCTGAGTTCACTTTGGCAATCGTGTCGCCAACTTTCACCTCAATATCACCAGAAATTGTAACTTTTTCTTCCATCCATTTCAAACTCCAACAGTTTATTACATTTCCTCCTTTGTCTATTTCTTTTGCTGTCGCTATCTCACTCGGTTTCAGCTTCCGAAGCATTTTTATCGGTTGAAGCAGCCTCGAGTTGCGCAGTGGCGGCGCTTTAAAGCAATGGACGGGAGCAGCGCTTGCGCCGCTCAAGCGTTTTGCTAAATTTCCCGCTCATCGCCGCTTGCGCTTGCAAGTGGTGATAAGCGGGAAACTTAGCGAAGCATTTCTCGGCGCAAGCGCTGCTCCTGTCCATCGCTTTAAAGCGCCGCCACTGCGCAACTCGGGGTAGGTGTCGAGAAAGATCAAGATGGCAATCGCGTCGAGCAGACGAACTATATTCCCAAACACGGCCATTATCAAAGTGTCTCTCATTTTCTAACCACTTGAGACCTACATTTCCGGTAAATGCCCAGAATAGCGCGCTATCTTTCATCGTTTTCACCTGTACGCGCTATTCATTGTCATCAATCTTTTCTCATTTTAAAACCGTTTGAGAACTACATCAGCGTCTGCAGGCAAGCAGCGAACGGCGCAATCTAAAAATAGATAAGCGAGTGACCTCTTCCAACTTCCGGGCACACGTGACGTCTCGCCGAAGTGAACGTCGGCATACAGACGCTACGTTTAGCGTCCGCAGGCAAGCAGCAAACGGCGCGATCTAAAAATAGATAAGCGAGTGACCTCTAACAACTTCCGGTGACACGTGACGTCACGCCGAATTGAACGTCGGCTTACAGACGCTACGATTAGAGCCTTATATACAAAACCTCACACACACACACACACACACACACACACACACACACACACACACACACACACACACACACACACACACACATTTTCTCAACGGATCTGCACGAATCACGAGAATGGCCCCTGGAGCTTCAGAATTAACGGATTTCCGTTAATTAACGGAAAAATCTCTTGCCTGATTAGACGAATGGAAGCGCGGATAGCAGCCATGCCACTAAGCGTTAAACGTCCAAGCACAAAGTCCTCTTGATTAAGCAATGAATATATGGCTTAAAGACATATACCCCCAAACTATTCTTAAGAGAGAAGAGTGTTCTCTTTCTTTGTATCGTTAACACTGCTTCCGCATGTATTCGCTTACGTGTGCAGCCACACAAATGCATGAACACTCGCACACGCAAGTACACACACACACACACACACACACACATACACATTCACACGAATGCAAGCGTGCACGTGCACACACACGAACACACACGCACGAACACACATACGAACACACACAAACACGAACACACACACGAACACACACACACGCGCGCGCACTTGCGCCGCGCCCACAGGCACACACACACACACACACACATACACACACACACACACACACACACACACACACATACACACACACACACAAATCATGTGGGGATTACTTGCTGCTCTCCCCAAAGATTACACTACAGAGATGCTTACCCTCAATGAACCCCCCTGTGGTTTGGGCTAAGAGGAGACCAACCACGTCATCCCATGCCATTTGTAAAGGCTACAAACTTGGAAAATGGAGAGTAGACTTACTTTTTCCCCTAAATTCTAACTCTAGTTTTCATGACCAATCGACTTACTAAGCATACAAAGGTTGATATGGGCAGTACAACTTCATTCAATCATTTACTCATTCAATCATTTACTCATTCATTCATTTATTCATTCACTCATTCATTGAACTCACCTCTTCAAGTAGCCCAACAGAGGCAGGAATACCAGCACACTCCTCATTGTCAAAGTGTTGTTCTGCGTATTGCATTCGCATCTGTGGCGGTTGCTTCCTCTGTGCTTGCCGCGGTGGTAGCTGCTGTTGCTGCTGCATCTGTGCTTGCCGCGGTGGTAGCTGCTGTTGCTGCTGCATCTGTGCTTGCTGCCGTAGTAGCTGCTGTAGCTGCTGCATCTGTGGTTGCTGCGGTGGTGGGGGCCCTGTCATTGCTAGTGACTTCAACTGAGACCCCGACCTTATCACTGCCAGCATCCGGTTCCTCTGCTCCCCATCACTGTCGGGTGGGCTGGTGGCTGACACTCTTTTGATTCTTGATGCCAATGATGTTGATGCTATTCTTCTACATACTAAACCTCTTCTACCGGGTGGTGGTGATGGTGGTGGTACTCCATCACTTCTACTGGGTCGTGGTGGTGGTGGTGGTGGTGGTACTCCACCTTCTCTACTGGATGGTGGTGGTACTCTTCCTGGAATTGGTGGTGCTACACTTAAGGGTGGTAGTATTCCTCTTGGTGGCGGTGGTGTTGGCACTCCTCTTCCGGATGGTGGTGGTGGTGATACTTCCCTTTCTCCTCTGGATGGTGGTGCAGGTGGTGGTGGTGGTGGTGGTGGTGGTGATGGTGGTGGCGGCGGCGGTGGTGGTACTTCTCTATTGAGTGGTAGAGATGCTCCTCCTCCAAATGAGAGTAGTGGAGTCGGTGGTGATACTTTTCTTCTTCTGGATGATAGTTGCTGCAGCGGTGGTGGTGCGCCTCCTCCGCCACCAAGTGGTGTTGGCAGACCTGCTGCCATGGTGCTGGGTGAAGATGGTGCACACATAAAAAGGCGTTGTAGTTGTAGCGCTTCTGCTGCTTCTGCTGCTTGAGGTCGCGTTTCGTATTCTGCCGTGAGCTCTCGTATCTGTGGAGAGGCTAAACTTCTGCTGTCCGTTTCTAGTTCTAACGCCAATGCTTTTCTTCGCCGATATCGAGCATCAGCTGCTGGTTTTGATGGTGGATGTAGAGCTTCAAAACTTTCAGTGATCTTGCGTGGCAGTGAACGATGATCTAATGATCCTTTCAGGTCTGCTCTCCCTTGTCCTTCTGCTGCTTCTGCCACCATCGGTGCTGCCTTGACTGCTGCTCTTTTGGCAGACGGTTCCAATATCGGTGCCAGTAAATCTTTCACGAGCTCTTCAAGACCAGACTGTTGGGAATAGCCAAAACCTATCCGGGATGCTGCATCCTTTCTCTTTGATGTGTCTCTCTCCGTTCGTCTGAAAGCGTTCACATCCATTTGTTCCAGCCCTTCTGCTTGGATCTGCGACTCACGATGGCTTGCGTTCATCGGTTCTGATCGCAGGCTTTGTAATGGTTCCGCTTCTTCAGCACTTGCAGGATAACTACGTGTGGGCCATGGCTTCTTTTGTGCTGACATGGCAGACGCATCATCATAAATCTCATCAAGTGCTTCCTTGACCATTGCTGGACAACCGTCAACTCGGTCTGTGGAGGAAAGGGAATGAGAAGTCCTCGTTTAGCTGGTTGCTACAGAGGGAGCATGTAACATGCATGCTACACATGACGTACGCAATTGTAACATGCATGCTACACAAGAAAACTGCAAATTTTACATGTATGCTATACAGACAAAAATGCAGGTGAAACATGCATGCTGTACATGAAGTATGACACTAACACGCTACAAAATTCTTGATATAACTCTGTCTGCAACACCACGTTCAGATTGTGTTTCTTCCAGACTTGACAGACGGAGCAAAAGCTGGTGTAAATCAGACAGTGAAGTTGTTAAGAAAAAGGGGGTGTTTTTCTCCAAACGTATTTTCCCACATGTTTGACACTCAATTTCAACCCATCTTTTTTATGGTGCAGAGCTTTGGGGAACACAGGCATGTGACTCTATTGGAAACGTACACACGTTTGCCATAAAGAAGTTTCTGATCGTATCCACACGAGCTCCCAACTGCTTAGTTTATTAGAGAGACAGGAAGGTTTCCCATTCATGTCAACGCCAAAAACAAAATGTGCAAAATATTAGCTTCGGCTAACTAGCTTACATGATCATCGTTTTCCAAAGAAGGTATATAAGCCCATGCTAGCAGATAATGAGTTGAGACGCAGGAACTGGGCTTCAAGAGTCAATATTCTTCTCTTTGAATATGGCTTTCATGACGTGTGGTGGAAACGAGGAGTAAGGGATTAATAAACACGTTTCTGGGAAGAATGCGAGACTTGTTATCAAATGGAGTGATCAGATTATATAAACCGTAGGGAAAGATATGACAGGTTTCGTTATTCATCACGCTTCGGTTGTGCACGTCGGCCGGCTACGGCGTTGGCATTCCCCTAGATCAGCATGTTTTGTTTACAAATCGTTTACAAGTCTGTGTACAAATCATAATAGTCAAACTTTTCCATTATCAATATTCTCGATGATGGCTTTAGTTGTTTAGATCTACAAAATAGATCTGGAAAAACCCCAGTTGGAAAAAAAAGCAAAACTGGTTCGGCTTACGGCGTACCCCATCTCCTCCCTCCCAGCCTCATTACCTTCCCTGCCCTCGTCCCCAACCCCACCCTCCCTGCTTCCCGCCCTCCACTCACCTCACCCTCCACCACTTCTGCTCCTCACCATCCACTCACCCCACCCTCCACCCCTCCTGCTTCCCACCCTCCACTCACCTCACCCTCCACCCCTCCGGCTTCCCGCCCTCCACTCACCTCACCCTCCACCCCTCCTGCTTCCCGCCCTCCACTCACCTCACCCTCCACCCCTCCTGCTCCTCACCATTCACTCACCCCACCCTCCACCCTCCCTGCTTCTCACCCTTCACTCACCTCACCCTCCACCCCTCCTGCTCCTCACCATCCACTCACCCCACCCTCCACCCCTCCTGCTTCCCGCCCTCCACTCACCTCACCCTCCACCCCTCCTGCTTCCCGCCCTCCACTCACCTCACCCTCCACCCCTCCTGCTCCTCACCATCCACTCAACCCACCCTTCACCCTCCCTGCTTCCCGCCCTCCACTCACCTCACCCTCCACCACTCCTGCTCCTCACCATCCACTCACCCCACCCTCCACCCTCCTGCTTCCCACCCTCCACTCACCTCACCCTCCACCCCTCCTGCTTCCCACCCTCCACTCACCTCCCCCTCCACCTCTCCTGCTTTCCGCCCTCCACTCACCTCACCCTCCACCCCTCCTGCTTTCCGCCCTCCACTCACCTCACCCTCCACCCCTCCTGCTTCCCACCCTCCACTCACCTCACCCTCCACCCCTCCTGCTTCCCACCCTCCACTCACCTCACCCTCCACCCCTCCTGCTTTCCGCCCTCCACTCACCTCACCCTCCACCCCTCCTGCTTCCCGCCCTCCACTCACCTCAGCCTCCACTACTCCTGCTTCCCGCCCTCCACTCACCTCACCCTCCACCCTCCTGCTTCCCGCCCTCCACTCACCTCACCCTCCACCACTCCTGCTTCCCGCCCTCCACTCACCTCACCCTCCACCCTCCTGCTTCCCGCCCTCCACTCACCTCACCCTCCACCACTCCTGCTTCCCGCCCTCCACTCACCTCACCCTCCACCCCTCCTGCTTTCCACTCTTCACTCACCTCACCCTCCACCCCTCCTGCTTCCCACCCTCCACTCACCTCACCATCCACCCCTCCTGCTTTCCGCCCTCCACTCACCTTACGTTCCACCCCTCCTGCTTCCCATCCTTCACTCACCTCACCCTCCACCCCTCCTGCTTCCCACCCTTCACTCACCTCACCCTCCACCCCTCCTGCTTTCCACTCTTCACTCACCTCACCCTCCACCCCTCCTGCTTCCCATCCTTCACTCACCTCACCCTCCACCCCTCCTGCTTCCCACCCTTCACTCACCTCACCCTCCACCCCTCCTGCTTCCCACCCTTCACTCACCTCACCCTCCACCCCTCCTGCTTCCCGCCCTCCACTCACCTCACCCTCCACCCCTCCTGCTTCCCACCCTCCACTCACCTCACCCTCCACCCCTCCTGCTTCCCGCCCTCCACTCACCTCACCCTCCACCCCTCCTGCTTCCCACCCTCCACTCACCTCACCCTCCACCCCTCCTGCTTCCCGCCCTCCACTCACCTCACCCTCCACCCCTCCTGCTTCCCGCCCTCCACTCACCTCACCCTCCACCCTCCTGCTTCCCACCCTCCACTCACCTCACCCTCCACCCTCCTGCTTTCCCGCCCTCCACTCACCCCACCCTCCACCCCTCCTGCTTCCCACCCTCCACTCACCTCACCCTCCACCCCTCCTGCTTTCCACTCTTCACTCACCTCACCCTCCACCCCTCCTGCTTCCCACCCTCCACTCACCTCACCCTCCACCCCTCCTGCTTTCCGCCCTCCACTCACCTTACGTTCCACCCCTCCTGCTTCCCACCCTTCACTCACATCACCCTCCACCCTTCCTGCTTCCCACCCTCCACTCACCTCACCCTCCACCCCTCCTGCTTCCCGCCCTCCACTCACCTCACCCTCCACCCCTCCTGCTTCCCGCCCTCCACTCACCTCACCCTCCACCCCTCCTGCTCCCGCTCCACTCACCTCACCTCCTCCACCCCTCCTGCTTCCCACCCTCCACTCACCTCACCCTCCACCCCTCCTGCTTCCCACCCTTCGCTCACCTCACCCTCCACCCCTCCTGCTTCCCGCCCTCCACTCACCTCACCCTCCACCCCTCCTGCTTCCCGCCCTTCACTCACGTCACCCTCCACCACTCCTGCTTCTCACCCTGCACTCACCTCACCCTCCACCACTCCTGCTTCCCGCCCTCCACTCACCTCACGTTCCACCCCTCCTGCTTCCCGCCCTCCACTCACCTCACCCTCCACCCCTCCTGCTTCCCACCCTCCACTCACCTCACCCTCCACCTCTCCTGCTTCCCGCCCTCCACTCACCTAACCCTCCAACCCTCCTGCTTTCCGCCCTCCACTCACCTCACCCTCCATCCCTCCTAATTTTCACCCTCCATTTCCCCCCCAGAACAAAGATCGCTTTGAGATTTGTCATTCCACTCTAGTCGCACCAAATTTTCCCCGCACGCACCCTCAGTCCCGTCCCCCTGTCCCCCCCCCCCCCCACCCCCCTATCCCCCACCCCAACACTCCCACCCCCTACTCCCCAGTCCCTACTCCCACCCCTTACCCCATCCCTACCCCCACCTCTACCCCCTACTCCCACTCCCTCAACCCCCCACCCCCATTCCCTCACCCCCTACCCCACGCATCCCATCCTCACCCTCACCCTCTCACCCCACTCCCTCACCCCACTTCATCACCCCCCATCCCCCACTCTTACCCCCCAACTCACAACACCTCCTACCCCCGCCCCCCTACCCCCATCATCTCCTACCCCTGCTCTCCCTTCTCCGTTCCAACCCTCACTCCCCTACCCGGTGAGTGGTTGGAAGGGGAAAGGGGGTAAGGTGGGGAGGGGCGAGGAATAATTATAAAAATTACTGCGTCCAACATTGACAGAGGGCAGGGTAGGGGGGGGGGGGGGGGGGGGGAGGGGGGTTGAGTGGGAGGGAGGGCGGGAGGCGGATTGATTGAGAGGGAGGGGAGGGGGGGGGGGAGAAGTTGAAGGGAGGGGGAAGGGATGCTTAATTTCCAGCGGGGAGTGGGGGTAAGGGTGGGTGGTGTAAAGGGGTTGTGGGTAAGGGGGTGTGGGTAAGGGGTTGTGGGTAAGGGGTTGTGGGTAAGGGGTGTGGGTAAGGGGGTGTGGGTAAGGGGGTGTGGGTAAGGGGGTGTGGGTAAGGGGGTGTGGGTAAGCTGGTGGGGGTAAGGGGGTGTGGGTAAGGGGTTGTGGTTAAGGGGTTGCGGTTAAGGGGTTGTGGGTAAGGGGGTGTGGGTAAGGGGGTGTGGGTAAGGGGGTGTGGATAAGGGGGTGTGGTTAAGGAGATGAGGGTAAGTGGTGGTGGTGGTGGTGGTGGTGAGGGGGGGATTGGGGGGAGGGGGGGATTGGGGGGGAGGAGTGGGGGGAAGGGGTGCAACTGCAACAGCAACGTGCACGCTACACAGAAAGCATACATCTGTAACACATACACAGGAAGTCTGCAGCTGTAACACTCACACACACACACACACACACACACACACACACACACACACACACACACACACATACACACACACACACACACACACACACACACACACACACACACACACACACACACACACACACACACACACACACACACACAATCACTACAAGGACGACTGCAACTGTAACATGCATGCTACACAGAAAGCATACATCTGTAACACATATACTACACAGAAGTCTGCAGCTGTAACATGTATGCTGCTGAGTATGCATGCAGTTGAAACAAACATGCAGGACAGGGAGAATGAATACTGCACAGGAATATTCCAACATGTGGCTGCCATTACGTGAATTCAAATTCTGCTTGTGCTTAAAACACGACAGGCACCAGTAACTTACCAAGAAGTCTGAGGTCAACAGTCAAGCAAACATGCAAATGCATATACATGAAAACACACATGCGCGCGTGAGCACATGCACACACACACCCACCAAAAACGCACACAACAAACACACACACAAAATAAACAAACACACAAGCAAACAATCACAACACACACACACACACACACACACACACCCCCCCACACACACACACACACACACACACACACAACAAACACACACTAACACGCACACGCACACGCGCGCGGAGAGAGAGAGAGAGAGAGAGAGAGAGAGAGAGAGAGAGAGAGAGAGAGAGAGAGAGAGAGAGAGAGATATGAAATCACCAATAAAGAGCAAAAAGAATCGAGGCAATGCAACACAGAAACAGCTGCAGCAACACAACATATATGCTTACCCTCAAGTTCTTTGAGCATGCAAGCACTCTTCTCCTCCTCCCTCGTCATCATCATCATCTCCTTTTCTTCATCTTTTTGACTGCGGTCTCGTGATCTTGAACGAGATTTTGAACGAGATCTCCATTGGACGTTTCTGTCTTCCTCAACTCTTGTGTACTCTCTGGTGTCCAAAAACCTGGCTCCAAGATATGTGTCCTGTCGGTGAAAAAGGAAACATGCAAGCTTCGCATTCATGTTAAAGTCATGGTTATAATAGCACGCCCCAGTAAATCGGCCATGACACTTAGAGGCTTGAATTACAAGTAAAGTGCCATTTTATAATGCACCCTTTCACTCATTCATGGGTGCTCGAACCACGCACTTTCACCTCATGTTCATTGATTGACTCTTGTTAGGAAAACACACACACAGCATCCTTTTTTGTCCTTGTCATCATTTTATTGTCCTCATCATAATTGCCATCAATGTGATTGCTGTTGTCATCATCATCATTGTCATACTTAGCGTTGTCATTCTGGTGTCATTGTCATCACCATAACAGTGACTTTCTTGGTCTGCATCATCAACATCATCAAATTGACCACTACCATCAGCATCACAACTATCAGCATCCCAACTATCAGCATCACAACTATCAGCATCATTTTTGTCATTCTTTCCTATAACATTGTCCATTTTGACTGGCAGTTGTTATCAACAAAATGAGAGCGAGAGAGAGAGAGAGAGAGAGACAGAGAGAGAGAGAGAGAGAGAGAGAGAGAGAGAGAGAGAGAGAGAGAGGGAGAGAGAGACAGAGAGAGAGAGAGAGAGAGAGAGAGAGAGAGTGAGAGAGAGAGAGAGGGAGAGAGAGAGAGAGAGAGAGAGAGAGAGAGAGGAGAGAGAGTGAGAGAGAGAGAGGGAGAGAGAGAGAGAGAGAGAGAGAGAGAGAGAGAGAGAGAGAGAGAGAGAGAGAGAGAGAGAGAGAGAGAGAGAGAGAGAGAGAGAGAGAGAGAGAGAGAGAGAGAGAGAGAGACAGACAGACAGACAGACAGACAGACAGACAGACAGACACACAGACAGACACACAGACAGACACACAGACAGACACACGTAGACAGACACACAGACAGACACGTAGACGGACATACAGACAGACACGTACAGAGACACACACACAGACTTACACGTACAGGAACACACACACAGACAGACACGTACAGAGACACACACACAGACACGTACAGGGACACACACACACTGAGAGACACATACAGGGACACACAGACAGAGAGACAGACACACAGACAGACACGTAGAGGGACAAACACAGACATATAGACATGTACAGAAACAGACAGACAGAACATACAGAGACCCACAGACAGACACGTACAGGGACACATACACTGACAGACACGTACAGGGACACACAGACAGAGAGAAAGACACACAGACACGTAGAGGGACAAACACACACAGATAGACACGTTCAGGAAAACACAGACAGACACGTACAGGTACACACACAGACTTACACGTACAGGGACACACACACACAGACTCGTACAGACACACACACAGACTTACACGTATAGGAACACACACACACAGACAGACACGTACAGCGACACACACACAGACATGTACAGCAACACAAACACACAGACAGACACATACAGGGACACAAACACAGACAGACACGCACAGGGACACACACAAAGACAAACTCGTTCAGGGACACACACACAGACAAACACGTAAAAGGACACATACACACACACACACACACACATACGTAAAGGGACACACACACACACAGACAGACACATACAGGGACACACACACACACAGATACGTGAAGGGACACGCACACACAGACAGACACATACAGGGACACAAACACAGACACGTTAAAGGACACACACAGATACGTAAAGGGACACACACACACACACACACACACAGACAGACACATACAGAGACACAAACACAGACAGACACATAAAATGACACACATATACAGATACGTAAAGGAACACACACACAGACACGTAAAGGGACACACACACAGACAGATACGTACAGGGAGACACAGACAGACAGACACGTAAAGGGACACACACACACACAGAAAGACACGAAGAGGGACACACACACAGACAGACACGTACAGGGACACACAGACGGACAGACACGTACAGGGACACACAGATGGACAGAGACATTAAGAAGAAAAAGATTTACGCTGGCCTTACCTTTTCAACCCTAGGCTTCCATGTAGAAGCAGATTCATACAGAACTTCCTCAGAGGCATCAAAGAGGCTAAATCCCATGTCCATTTCGGCCTCCTCATTTCCCCCCTCTTCATCATCAACCTCCACCCTACATGCCCGTGCAGGCAGGGCTTTTGCCACTTCCAGCATTTCGTAGGACATGTAGACATCATCATCATCATCACCATCGAGGCCTAAGACACTTTCCAAGCAGGATTCCTCATCTCCCTCCTCTTTCAGGTGTACAAGTGAAGATGGAGCAACTGCCCTTTTCTCAGGTTCCTCCTCAATGCCGTCGCAGCACAGGAGCTCATCGGGAAAGTCTCCATATATATCAGACATGGATGCAAACTCATCACCATCAGATTCAGATGCTGAATCACGGGATGAGTACTCCTCATCACCAGTAGCTGGAAGACAAGCAAACATGAACAAATGAAAGACGACCCTTTGAGACCATAGTCTACAAAGATCCTCTCTACCTCAGAACTCTCCGGTGACATTCACTCCCACGTTTAGTGCATACACATAGGCACGCAAGCATGCACTCACACATGCACACATACGCACGCACACATGCACTTGCACACGCCACACGCACTCGCACCTCTCTCTCTCTCTCTCTCTCACACACACACACACACACACACACACAAACACACACATACACACACACACACACACACACACACACACACACACACACACACACACACACACACACACACACACACACACACACACACACACATGTAACTGTGTGACTTGATCTTGCGAAATGTAAATAAGTCTCTGGAGCAAAACATCAGAAAATGCAAGCAGTGTCTAACATGATATTTGTCGAAATCGAGTTTGAGTTTCATCGAGTGTCTGGGACCATTTTTCTAGTACCTCCGAAAGGTTTGAAGATAATTAGAGCCAACATGTGGTTCAATTCACAGTCTCAGAGAAGTGCTCACCTTTCCTGTGGTTCAAAAAACATCAATTCTGCTTGTTTTGATTTCGAGATTTTAATATCTCAGGCATATAAACTGGTGCATGTTACATAATTCTTCAATCATCAATCTTTTCTAGGACTGCTCTGTTCACTCATGTTTACATCCTGTTGTAAAATACTTTGTCAAACGTATTTGACTTCCATTGTGAGGGAGTTTCTTACACTGTCAAATTCAGCGGCTGTTGTCTCAATATGACTGATTCAGGGTAGTTGCAATAACTTCATTTTGAAATATCCAATTTCTATCATTCTTGCACAATTTAAAGCTCTGTTTTTGGTAGTTTTTCATTGTGGTAATAACTCACAATATGCAACACTGAGAGAGAGAGAGAGAGAGAGAGAGAGAGAGAGAGAGAGAGAGAGAGAGAGAGAGAGAGAGAGAGAGAGAGAGAGAGATTGATTGATTGATATAAATTTTATTTTTCAAGGGAAATACATGAATTAGGCATAACTGCCTATCTTACATCCAGCCCTTGATAAAACAAGAAAACAAACAAACAAATCCAATCCCATCCCCCACCCCTACCCACCCACCCACCCACCCTCTATCCCACACAAAATTCACACAATAACAGGTTACAATCAATTCATGGTAACAAAATACCACGCTGAAAATAGCCACAAAGTGAATTTAGAATAAGATGAAAGTATCTAGGATGACTGCATAAGAAAAGTGTGTAGTTTCAATTTAAATTTCTCTAAAGATTTCGCAATTTTTAGAGAAATGGATAGTGTGTTCCACACAGTAGCCCCTGAATAAGACAGGCTATGTTTATACAAATCAATCATAGGTTGTGGTATTATAACGTTATGTACACAAAGAGAGAGAGAGAGAGAGAGAGAGAGAGAGAGAGAGAGAGAGAGAGAGAGAGAGAGAGAGAGAGAGAGAGAGAGAGAGAGAGAGAGAGAGACACACAGACAGACAGACAGACAGACAGACAGACAGACAGACAGACAGACAGACAGACAAAGACAGACAGACAGACAGACAGAGAGAGACAGAGAGAAAGAGAGAGAGAGAGAGAGAGAGAGAGAGAGAGAGAGAGAGAGAGAGAGAGAGAGAGAGCATGTGTGTGTGTGTGCAGTTCTGTTAGTGTTTGAGTGTGCATGTATGTCTCTGTGTGTATGTGTATATATACATACATGGCTGTGTGTGAACTCTAATCTGTGTATTACCATGCATGTCTGACTGTGCATGCACATGGATGAGTATAGTGCATGTCTGTGCATGCACATGGATGTGTACATTGCATGTCTGTGCATGCACATGGATGTGTACATTGCATGTCTGTGCATGCACATGGATGAGTATAGTGCATGTCTCTGCATGCACATGGATGTGTACATTGCATGTCTGTGCATGCACATGGATGAGTATAGTGCATGTCTGTGCATGCACATGAATGAGTACATTGCATGTCTGTGCATGCACATGGATGTGTACATTGCATGTCTGTGCATGCACATGGATGAGTACATTGCATGTCTGTGCATGCACATGGATGTGTACATTGCATGTCTGTGCATGCACATGGATGCATACAGACATATGCGCGACAGCATACCTGAAGGGGGTGGAAGCTCAGTGCCTTGGGCATCCTGCCATCCCATGTACTTCAAGATGTCCACATCCTCCTCCTCCAGCAGTCGATCTATCGGCACCAATCCAGCCTCCTGCCGCTCATCCTGGACACAGAGACACGTTTCGGACTTTTTAGGAACTGGACTTTTGGGGGGTTGAGGCTATTAGCCTCTTTCGGCGCTTAAAGGCTTCAAATAAAATTTTCCGCAGTCAGAACTTAAAATATTCCTATTAGTAGTACTTTATATTAAAATGTCACTTTGACAGTGACCAAGGACAAACATAAAAAGTACACATAAACTCATCACAGGTGTGCAGCTGTAACATTTCTGAGAGGCTGTTGGATCACTCCTAAACTAGAGAGTGCAATGAGGCCAAACACTTCGATCCTACAGGGAGGGACACCACAATATCTCCCATGACCCACTTGTACATAGTTCAGTTCATATCAGTGTCTGCTGGAGGTATAATTATGTGTGCGCCGGAATGCATACGCCAGCCTCATCAATTAGTTTGACGTCATCAACTTTGTCATGCTGGATAAAATATCTCTTTTTGGTTGTGATTCCTCAACTACAAAACAGATCGCCTCCAAACTTGTACGGATTCTTCTTTCAGTAAACCCTGACCCTGCACCACATTTCGTGGGAATCCAGTTTGAACTTTTGGATGATTTTGGAAATCGGGATGGCTATCCTCCGAGGCAATGCATTCTGTGTCCTTGCCTCATCCAGGTCGCGAGATGACTGCGGAGAGTGACTGCGGGTTCCACAGGCCTAGGGCCAGTGACCACCGCACATTCCGCAGTGTAACGGCTCCACATTGTTCGTGTTTATTTATCTGGTTATCTGCATCACGACGGCTATCCTGTGCTCCCAGAACTCTTTGACAGAACCCTTTCTAGCGTTCCTTTCTCCTTTCGATTGCTGCTCAAACTTTTGATTGTACGCGTTTTGGTGCTAAACAAACGCTGTTTGTGTAATCTAGTCATTTACTGAATAAAGATTGTCCAGGTTAAAAAAACACTGTGGGAGTTATTTTGCCAACTAAGTAAGTAGCGAACCGAGCGTAAAACACAACCTCCTTGGCGGAAGTAACCATGTAAGTTGGGGGCATGCCACACAGAGCTCCTCCTTTGGCAGGCTAGGCACTCTGGCAGGGCTCTGACAGTGGAGTGCGTCAGGACAATGCTAATGTAAAGAGCTGAGAATGGTGCTTTGCACACTGGAGAATAAGTGGACCTTTCGATTTTCAATCCTGACTCGTTTGCACGTTATTGTTGAACCAGTGGAAATGCAGCCATGGCAAAGGCATCATTAATGGTCATGGAGTATGGAGATTAGCTTTGGAACATTGGCAGACAGGTGTACACATCCTCACAGAGACAGGTGTACACATCCTCACAGAGACAGGTGTACACATCCTCACAGAGACACCACCAGTGAGACAGCTAGCATATCCCATGACACTGGATGTTTCGATACAAAAGCAACATCTGACTGATTATTACTTCATTTTTACCACAGATGCTGCTGCCAGCATTCTCACAAATGATGTGAACTACAAAGACATTAGGATGGATGGATGGATGGGCGGACGGACGGACGGACGGACGTACAGGTGGATGGATAGATGGATGGATGCATCGATGGATGGATGCACAGGCAGAGGGATGGATGGATGGAAGGACTGACATACTGACAGATGAAAGGATGGATGGACAGATCAATGGGTGGCTGGTTGAAGCTTTATCGCCTGTCTGCCTTTGTAGGCTATTCAAGGCGATTGACTACCAAAATCACTGGTGTTGGTTAGAGCACTGGGAGGCCTAGACCCCCGTTCCCAAGACATCCATCTTGAAGGAATCTCAGGGTGAGCTATGATGGATCTACTCTTCACCCCCACCCACAGAAGGCTCAAAGACAGACTCACCGGCACTCTTTCCTCGATGGCAACAAAGCTGGTGAACTGCGACACAAGTGAGAACTGCTTGCTCAGTCGTATGATCTCATTCTTCGTCTCCTTCTTCCGCACCTGCAATCCGAGGCACTTGAGTTTGAGTCTTATCAAGGACCTACATGTATCAGTCTGTGTGTGTGTGTGTGTGTGTGTGTGTGTACACGCGCGCGTGCGTGCGTGTGTGTGAGTGCATGTGTTTGTGTGTGTATATGCGTGCGTGTGTGTTAATGTGTGTGTGTGTGTTTGTATGTGTATGTGTGCGTGTATGTTCATGTGCATGTGCACGTGTGCGCGTGCGTGCATGTGTGCATGCATGCATGCGTGCGTGCATACGTGTGCGTGTGTGTTGCTGTTTAAAACCTAAGCTTACAACGCCTAACTCTAATTAATTTTCTTTATTTCTCAAGCAAAAGGCTTCCTTAAATGAGACCAAAGATACAAATAAAAAACAGCAATTATGTTTTACATTTATTAACGCTAAAAATTTGATTAACGCAAAAAATTAAAACCATGATATTTCAAACATCTTACAATGGCTTCTGCATCTCAGAAAATATCTAAAAGACTCTAGAACCCACTCCTCAAATTCCAACGATGAGGGCACTCCGCCAATATGCGTTGGATGGGGGTCTTGCTCAAGCAGGCACATCACTCTGGTGGAGGTTCCAACCACAAGACAAAGTAGTGCGTCAGGACAAAATGGACACCCTGGGATCCCCTGAGCACAACTTAGTCTCGAAGGCAGATGGGGTCTTCGTTGTATCAAACTAAACCTGCTGCTAAATTCTACATGGAGGTTAGTTGGGCGAAAAGGCAAGCTTACCTTGTGCAGAGTTCGGTCCGCAGCCAGCAGTCCTTCCTCCCAGTCTCGGATGACAGCACGGGCCGTCAGGCGGTGCAGGATCTGAAGAAAAGTAAAAGTTCATAGTTTTATGAGGAGATTTAACCTGTGGTAACCTTTACGGCGCTCCTATGCCCCTTACTGTCTTTCTTATAATGACCTGACTGTCAGCGTACCCAAAGATTATAGGTTACACAAAGATAGTTCATTAGCTCATTCTCGTGAGGATCGAGACACGTTGCGCCCCAAGCGGCTAGCACTGTGGGAGATGCCTATAGTCCGTTTCAACATTGCACTGTATTTAGTCACATGATTATAGGATTAAGTGGAGACTTCGCACAAACATGGCGGAAAAACACAGGTTTGCAAGTGACCACTGCAGCGCTATTAACTGTAGCAACAACAGAAAGAAACGCCCAGAGCTTTCGTACTTCAGGTTTTCAAGAGACAAAGCAAGGTGGGTAATGTAAGGTTACTTTTTCCTATAACACCTTTTTAGGAAAGAACGGGTAACTATTTTTAAGCTGGTGCTGAAACCTATGCTAACCTATTTAAACAAGGGCAAAGATTTTTCCAAAGAATAGACCCTAAACACAGCAAAGTTATCTCCTGATGGAAGAAGATTAAAGCTAGTCCCTTAGCAACTCAGAACTATACAGGAGGTATAGCCGTATAACTGGAGATGGCTCCTAGTGAACACAGAACCACAAAACACATTCACACTAACTTTTCAGAAGTAAACAGAAAGAATTTCGTTCAAGTAAATTGTCACTAGAATTTTGGCCTAGCAACAGATGTGGATGGACCTAATTCTAAAATTTCCGATAACGTCATCAACTACCAAGGTTGAAGAAACGAGTGACGTCACTATTTGACCGATCACGTCGACCCGTGCACACGTGGTTCTGCAAGTGACCTGCATTTCGATTGTTAAAAAGTAGGAGCTTTCAATACCTTTTGATGCATTCAACATACAACTTTGATAAATTAATGCTGTTCATGGTTTACATTTTCTTTGGATGGGGTTTCTAGTGTCCCCAAATTCAGCTTTTTCTGCGCAAAGCGAGACTATGTCCACCATTTTAAATGTGCAATGTTGAAACGGACTACAATATCACGCACATGCGCAGAAGCTAACCCTTCGGTGCTAGCCGCTTGGGGCGCTGCATTTTGAGCGTCTTGTAACTTCAAAGAGCAAAAGCTCGGCATGAGCTATCTTTGTGTAACCTATAATCTTTGGCCTACCCCAACTTTCTCTCTTGTGTTTTCCTTCCCATATTTATTGTTCTGAATTGAGCAATCAAGTGATGACCTACCCCCAGCTTTCTCTCGTGTTTCCCTTCCCATACTTATTGTGCTCAATTTAGCAGTCAAGGGATGACCTCGGGGTTAGGACTGCCTTGCTCTGCTTCACATGTTCACTGATTTCAGAATGAGCTTGAGCTACGTACGAAAGCCGGTTCCGAAAGCCCAGCAGCCAGGGATTCCAAGTGATGAGGGGGTCAACAAACAGTTCCGGCTGTGTGTTACTCTCGTCCCCTTACCCCACATATCACGCTGGATACTATTTCCCATACCGCCATTTTCCGCCAGACAATTTACGTGGTAGCCCCCCAGTTTTTCTATTCAAACTCAATGTCCTAGAGTTAGTGGTCATACGGGGCACCAAGTCCGTCACAAGAGAGATAAATTTAGAGCAATAAGTCAGACAAGAGAAACAGGAGAGGACGCAGCCAAGGCTTGGGTGACGGCTAGGTCAGCATGGGGATGAGAGCAAGGGGTTGAGAAAGGCTGTATGGGACTTAGTGTTAAAGCAGAAATGGAGGGACCACCAAGGTGTGGGAGACAGAAGTCTGTGTGAGACCCAAGTCAAATGGAAGCTGTGTTGCAGAACAGAGACTCACCAGGTCTTGGGTGATGGCCAGCTCCGAAGTGGACACAACTGTGGAGACTTCCTGACCTCCCACGTTGGCCTTCAGTGTGGCCTGCCCAAAAGAACAACGATGTAGTAACAACAGTAGTAACAGCAAACAGCATGAGTAACAACAGCAACAGCAGCAGTAGCAGCACCAACATCAACAGTGACAACAGCAAAAACAGTAGCAAAAGCAGCAGCAACAACAACAACAGTGGCAACAGCAACAACAGAAACAACAGCAACAGCAAAAGGAAAACAATAGCAATAACAACAGCAGCAGCAGCAACAACAATAGTAACAGCAGCAACAGCAAAACAATAGCAACAGCAGCAGAAACAGCAAAAACAATAGCAACAATAGCAACAACAGAAACAGCAACAGCAAAAGGAAAACAATAGCAATAACGACAGCAGCAGCAACAGCAGCAGCTACAACAGCAACAGAAACAACAAAAGTAACAGAAAAGCAGAAGCAGCAACATTACCAACAACAGGGGCAGCAGCAGCAACAATAATAACAACAGCAACAGCAACAAAATGATTTGCTGTGCACATCTTTGAAAGCATGAGCAGACCTGTTTGTGAGTGTCTGAGTGTGCATGTATGTGTGCATTTTTCTGTGCATGTGTTTATGTATGTGTGTGAAAGAATGTGCCATCTTGTGTCTGTTCGTGTGTGCGTATGAACAAAAGTGCTTGTGTGTGTGTGTGTGTGTGTGTGTGTGTGTGTGTGTGTGTGTGTGTGTGTGTGTGTGTGTGTGTGTGTGTGTGTGTTCACGTGTATATGTTTGTATATATGAATTACACATTGTAAAAAAATATCAATTAATCTATTTCTTCTCTCCAAATTAAGACATATTTTTGATGTTCAAACTTGCAAAATCTTCTTCCATGCTCATATCTTATCTCACGTTAATTATGCGTCAACAATTTGGGATGGCTGTAGTGACGCTAACTTGAAAAGGCTGAAGTCATTGTATCGAAGTGCCTTTAAGCTTATGATAACGGATAGTTCACTATCTACAAATGACAAAATGAAAGAACTTAACATATTGCCTTTTCATAAGCATTTACAATTCAATAAATGTGTCTTAATGAAAAGAATTAATGATTATGATGTGCCTGATTATTTGATAAACGTATTCCAACATTCAAATATTCATGTACATAACTTTATAATACCACAACCTAGGATTGATTTGTTTAAACATAGCCTATTTTATTCAGGGGCTACTATGTGGAACACACTATCCAATTCTTTAAAAATTGCGAAATCTTTAGAGAAATTTAAATTGAAACTACACACTTTTCTTATGCAGTCATCCTAGATACTTTCATCTTATTCTAAATTCACTTTGTGGCTATTTTCAGCGTGGTATTTCGTTACCATGAATTGATTGTAACCTGTGTTATTGTGTGAATTTTGTATGGGATAGAGGGTGGGTGGGTGGGTAGGGGTGGGGGATGGGATTGGATTTGTTTGTTTGTTATCTTGTTTAACAAGGGCTGGATGTAAGATAGGCAGTTATGCCTAATTCATGTATTTCCCTTGAAAAATAAAGTTTAATCAATCAATCAATCAATCTCTCTCTCTCTCTCTCTCTCTCTCTCTCTCTCTCTCTCTCTCTCTCTCTCTCTCTCTCTCTCTCTTAGTGTGTGTGTGTGTGTGTGTGTGTGTGTGTGTGTGTGTGTGTGTGTGTGGAAAGCCACCATTTCAAACAGCTGGTCAACATACAATATGATATTTTGACACCAGGGTAGGAAGGGGCAGACAACCCATGCCAGGACCATGCCTACCATTGTGCAGTTGGGCACGAAGCCGAAGACGACCTGGCGGGTCCCGTTGAAGAGAGACATGATCTGCCTGGGGGCCTGAACAAGGGTTGAGGGGTCATCGTCATGGTAACTCCACTCCACCAGCACCGAGTCCAGACTGGGCTGTCCTGCCTGGCTGAGTTGCTGTTCCACCTGCAGGGTCATCATCATTGTCCTCGTTATCGCTGTCTTCATTGTATTCAGCAATCAACTTCATCACCTCCATTTTGACTGACATATATAATGTTGCTATCATAACTTGTTCTCTCTCTCTCTCTCTCTCTCTCTCTCTCTCTCTCTCTCTCTCTCTCTCTCTCTCTCTCTCTCATTTGAATGTTGTTGTATGCATCTTTAAGCTCCCACTACAATTCTTTTTTAATCAGTGTCACTGTAGGAATCATTTTGTCATAACTTATGTAGGACAAACATTTCATAATGTTCCTTCGTGCCTTGCCATGAGTTATTCACTGTGAGTCATCACGTTTTCATGTTGACATCCTGATAAAGGGCAAGCAAAAATACGGTAGTTGCTACAGTTTTCTAAACGAATACTCACCAAAGGAATCAGGGAGCTACATCTTATCTTATCTTTAGCTCTATACATAAAGTAAAAATAGCAATGGCATGTACAATAAAGTATTCTCTATCATATTTTTAAATGTATTATTAATTCCATGTTTTTGTGGTAAAACAATCTCATTTAGTCATTTTTTAATGCTTTGGCCAGTTTTTCATTCATAGTTTGTTTTTTCCACATACAATACCACACCTTCTTTCCTCCTCCCCCCCCCCCTTTTTTTCCTTCTTCTCCTCCTCCTCCTCCTCCTTCTCCTCCTCCCCCTTCTCTTTCTCTATTTTTCTTCGCCTCCTTTTTGTTTTTCTCTTTTTTGTTCTTCTTCCGCTTCTGCTGCTGCTGCTGCTGCTGCTGCTGCTGCTGCTCCTCCTCCTCCTCCTCCTCCTCCTCCTCCTCCTCCTCCTCCTCCTCCTCCTCCTCCTCCTCCTCCTCCTCCTCCTCCTCCTCCTCCTACAAGAGAACCTTATTCAGCTCACCTTGCCTTCCCAACGAGACTTGGTCTTGCTGTCATAGAACTGGAAGGAGCCGCCGCCCACTCTGGCCACGGCACGCAGCAAGTACATGTTGGCTGAGGAGCTGTGGCAGGGGAACAATCATCACCATCGTCAAATACAAGCACAACCAAGCAGCTGATGATGATGGTGATGGTGATGGTGGTGATGATGATGATGGTGACGCATGATGATGATGATGATGATGATGATGATGATGATGATGATGATGACGACGACGACGATGATGCATGATGATGATGATGATGATGATGATGATGACGACGACGACACATGATGATGATGATAATGATGAAGATGACTGAGACTCCACAAGGAATCACGCTCCAAGCACTGCAAGGTTGTTGCACACTGCGGCATTGCCCACTGATGACAACCAGCAGAGGCGGCAGCATGGTGATGGAACAGGTGCTAGTCTCAGAATTTCACACAACTCTTTTGATTTCTGAATTAATACCATCCCGATCCTCCTCAACATTTCCCAAACAGTATTTCATTCAGAGTACCTTTAATTATAATTCTGTTGATACTCCTTTTATCTGCTTTGCTTAAAGAGGACATATGGTACAAAATGTGCATACCTTAATCTCATGGGTTACTTTAAGCACTTGCCCTCGTTTATTACCTGCCATTGTTTCTACTTGCCAACTCTTAACGAGCAATCAAAACTGGGCCCTTTTAACTGCCATCTACTGGTCAGGAGTGGTCAGTGTGTTACAGGCAGAGCACACTTGTCCATCTTGGACTTTACACAGCATCAGGGTCTAGTGATTCATAGTGAGCCTCTACAGCCCCCACCTGACACCCAGGGAGAAAATGCGGGTGTGCGCAGCGTTGGTGTGGACATGCCCCAGCACTGCCTCCTCCTCCCCAAGATGGCCGTCCGACAGCAGGAAGACGTTGCGTGTTGCGCCATCTGGTGGCAGCAGGTAGAGGGACTGCAAGGGGGAGAGCACTCTTGTCCCTCCCATGTCAGCCCTGCAGTTCTGCAGTACAAAAATGTCCAAGTGTTATGGGCAAAGTTAACTGACAGCCTTGCAGGCAGCATCACAGCATATGGGAAACGTTAGTAGCAGTGATGCAGCTGTAACAGGCAGCATTGCACACAGCATCACAGACAGCGCTATGGGCAGTGTTACAGGCAGCATTACAGACAGCATCACAGACAGTGTTATGGGCAGTGTTACAGGCAGCATTGCACACAGCATCACAGACAGCGCTATGGGCAGTGTTACAGGCAGCATCACAGACAGCGTTATGGGCAGTGTTACAGGCAGCATTGCACACAGCATCACAGACAGCACTATGGGCAGTGTTACAGGCAGCATTGCACACAGCATCACAGACAGCACTATGGGCAGTGTTACAGGCAGCATTACATGCAGCATCACAGACAGCACTATGGGCAGTGTTACAGACAGCATTACAGACAGCATCACAGACAGCACTATGGGCAGTGTTACAGGCAGCATTACAGACAGCATCACAGACAGCGCTATGGGCAGTGTTACAGGCAGCATTGCACACAGCATCACAGACAGCGCTATGGGCAGTGTTACAGGCAGCATCACAGACAGCGTTATGGGCAGTGTTACAGGCAGCATTGCACACAGCATCACAGACAGCGCTATGGGCAGTGTTACAGGCAGCATTGCACACAGCATCACAGACAGCGCTATGGGCAGTGTTACAGGCAGCATTACAGACAGCATCACAGACAGCGCTATGGGCAGTGTTACAGGCAGCATTGCACACAGCATCACAGACAGCGCTATGGGCAGTGTTACAGGCAGCATTACAGACAGCATCACAGACAGCGCTATGGGCAGTGTTACACGCAGCATTACAGACAGCATCACAGACAGCGCTATGGGCAGTGTTACAGGCAGCATTACAGACATCATCACAGACAGCGTTATGGGCAGTGTTACAGGCAGCACTGCAGACAGCATCACAGAGAGCATTATGGGCAGTGTTTCAGGCTGCATTGCAGACAGCATCACAGACAGCATTATGGGCAGTGTTACAGGCAGCATTGCAGACAGCATCACAGACAGCGCTATGGGCAGTGTTGCAGGCAGCATTGCACACAGCATCACAGAGAGCATTATGGGCAGTGTTTCAGGCTGCATTGCAGACAGCATCACAGACAGCGTTATGGGCAGTGTTACAGGCAGCATTGCAGACAGCATCGCAGACAGCGCTATGGGCAGTGTTACACACAGCATTACAAACAGCATCACAGACAGCGTTACGGGCAGTGTTACAGGCAGCATTACAGACAGCATCACAGACAGCGCTATGGGCAGTGTTACAGGCAGCATTACATGCAGCATCACAGACAGCGTTATGGGCAGTGTTACAGGCAGCATCACAGACAGCGTTATGGGCAGTGTTACAGGCAGCATTACAGACAGCATCACAGTGTTATGGGCAGCGTTACATGCAGCATTACAGACAGCATCACAGACAGCGTTATGGGCAGTGTTACATGCAGCATTACAGACAGCATCACAGACAGCGTTATGGGCAGTGTTACAGGCAGCATTACAGACAGCATCACAGACAGCGCTATTGGCAGTGTTACAGGCAGCATTACAGACAGCATCACAGTGTTATGGGCAGCGTTACATGCAGCATTACAGACAGCATCACAGACAGCGCTATGGGCAGTGTTACAGGCAGCATCACAGACAGCGTTATGGGCAGTGTTACAGGCAGCATCACAGACAGCGTTATGGGCAGTGTTACAGGCAGCATTACAGACAGCATCACAGAGAGCATTATGGGCAGTGTTTCAGGCTGCATTGCAGACAGCATCACAGACAGCGTTATGGGCAGTGTTACAGGCAGCATTACAGACAGCATCACAGACAGTGTTATGGGCAGTGTTACAGGCAGCATTACAGACAGCATCACAGACAGCGCTATGGGCAGTGTTACAGGCAGCATTACAGACAGCATCACAGACAGCGCTATGGGCAGTGTTACAGGCAGCATTACAGACAGCATCACAGACAGCGCTATGGGCAGTGTTACAGGCAGCATTACAGACAGCATCACAGACAGCGCTATGGGCAGTGTTACAGGCAGCATTACTGACAGCATCACAGACAGCGCTATGGGCAGTGTTACATGCAGCATCACAGACAGCGCTATGGGCAGTGTTACAGGCAGCATTACAGACAGCATCACAGACAGCACTATGGGCAGTGTTACAGGCAGCATTACAGACAGCATCACAGACAGCGCTATGGGCAGTGTTACAGGCAGCATTACAGACAGCATCACAGACAGCGCTATGGGCAGTGTTACAGGCAGCATTGCACACAGCATCACAGACAGCGTTATGGGCAGTGTTACAGGCAGCATTACAGACAGCATCACAGACAGCGCTATGGGCAGTGTTACAGGCAGCATTACAGACAGCATCACAGACAGCGCTATGGGCAGTGTTACAGGCAGCATTACAAACAGCATCACAGACAGCGCTATGGGCAGTGTTACAGGCAGCATTGCACACAGCATCACAGACAGCGCTATGGGCAGTGTTACAGGCAGCATTACAGACAGCATCACAGACAGCACTATGGGCAGTGTTACAGGCAGCATTACAGACAGCATCACAGACAGCGTTATG
>JAWQFJ010000728.1:111872-114372 GCA_034096865.1 Theodoxus fluviatilis | reverse complement strand
GAATCCACATGGTTGTCACTGAGGACAGAGGTGTTTTGAAAGTTCTGAAATGTGCCGGAACGATTGTGGCACTTTCCAACTATTTACATCAGTTTCCTCGCCCATGATGTTGCCTAGTTACGTAATGTAGTCCCCAGAGTGGCACAGATTGATGGGTCACATGACTTTGTTTGCGCGGCTTCCAGACAAAGGAGCACGTTGTACTCGGTTCTCGAAAGCTCTGGAACCTGTCAAAAAGGTATAAAAGCGCGACAAAGCGACAGGTGAGCGCGCACATGACAGAAAAGGTGAGAGTTTAAGAAGATGATACCTGAGTACGAAAAGTCCTCCTTTAGGAGTGACTGCGTCTTCGGAGAATCCAGTTTGGAGAGTGAATTTATTATGGTAATGCTGATGACTGATTGTCATCGCTGTATATTGACCAGTGCGTGAATAAAGTTTTTCGAAAATGATGACCAGATATTGTGGACCTCAATTTCCCGGTGAAAGCAAGGGGAACTACCATATTAACAGAATTTTGTGAAAGGAGGCAAGTCGCAAACAGACATTGATTTTGTGTTGTGCCTTTTCATCCAAGTCCAGATCTCAAACTACACCTCATACTGAGCCAAAACCCTGCAAGGCGGAACAGTTTCGGGCCTCCATTGGAGACCAGACATGTGACCTCCCGGAGATTTCTTTGTGCTCTAACAACAAAGCAGGAAAACGTTGTGAGGTAGTCCACTTATGTCATGCCTTTTCATCCATGTCTGAATCTCGAACTTCTGCAAACTTTTCCCCAAGTAAACAGGCCATTTAAGTGATCTTCAAACAGTTTGTAATGACAAAGAAAGAAAGAAAGAAAGAGAGAGTGGATCCATGCCTTCACAGTTGATTAACTGTGCAGTTACTTTTCAAGATCAAGCCCATGCTGCCCAAAAAAATTATTTAGAGTTTTTTCATGACACTGGTTAACATGAAGTTAATGATCAAGCCAAATGGCAGTTTTGGAAAGACTGTCGAATCTAGGCATATATGCCAACGCAAGCTAGTACAAAGTATCTGATAGGCTCACTGGCCATATGACTCAACTTGCCGATTTTTGTTTGAAAAATATGTATATACCGGCATTCATTGTTGGTTTATTTGGGGAGAAACACTCATTGGAACCTGTATTGTATATTTACTAGATCAAATTATCCTAATATGCCACTGAATTTACACTTGAATTTTGATGAACCGATCAAATGGCGCATCAATTAGATACAAGTTGCCTGGATCTTAAAATAATTTTGTTCTGTTTCTTCATTCATTGTAGTTGAAATTTTTATGAGAGATACATACCGTCTTCCTTAGTTCTCTGTAATCCTTGTTATACAACTAATGTTATCTGCTATGCACAGGATGAAGCCATGAAACATAGCTCATCCTACAACACACATCGCAACAGCATGTAAAAGGACATCTGAGATGGTGTACTGCAAAGAAACAATTTTACTTGCTAAGATTCCATTGCAAAGACGCAGTCGGTATTTCTTGCAAAGATTTTATTCCAGAGTAAAGCTAATTTTTCTTGCTGAGATTCCTACAAAACTCATTCAACACAACCACAGCACTACCAGCCTGAACAATATGAACAACTGAGAACGCTGGGTCTACAAGGTGAGGAAAGATGAGCACGGACACCTACCCTACTGTCGGGGTTGTCAGGATGTTCCTCCACCCACATGCGTGGCACGTGGACCTCAGCCAGACCGATGAGAAGAGACATCCCCCCCTCCCCCAGTGTCTGGTCCCTCAGTAGCTTCACTACCGCCAGGCTGGCAGTTTTCTGCAAGATGGAGACAAAGACTTAAGCCTGACTGTCTTGCATGAGTAGAAAGTGGAAATAGCAAGCTTAGAACTGACTGATAAATGCAGATGAGGGGGACACACACACACACACACACACACACACATACATGCAGACATGCACACACGCAAGCATGCATGCACGCACATGCACACATACACACACGTATGAAGCACATATGCATGCCTGTATAGCAATCTGCACAGGTGCATGTACACATATATATATGTGACCCCACAAATGGTTTTCCCTTTATTATTACGTAATTATTATTTCCCTTTTCTAGTGTCTGTAGCAGACGACGTTTTGGGCCTGTTCTCGATTTCTAAATCTAATTACCTCCCCTTACTTGGATACGTATGTCGTCACGGGATGGTGACGTGGAAGAGAAAGGAACGGTTCGGAAAAGGATTTTTGTGCCCGAGCGGATTGGGGTGATCTGCGTTCCGTTGGATGGTGTCTGCATAAACCAGGGAGTTGCGGATTGGAGATGGAGGAGGAGGAAGATGAAGAGGATGAAGCTACTAACGATTCGAGGACCAGAATTTCATCGGCCAAGGACTGAAGGAGTGAATCTGAGATGTGTGTAACGGATCGTGCCTGATGCGCTGGTAGGAACAGTCCTGAGGTAAAAGAATTTGAGAGTCTGAGGAGGAGAGTGATACTACT
>JAWQFJ010000728.1:91116-111850 GCA_034096865.1 Theodoxus fluviatilis | reverse complement strand
TATCCGGTCACATATACATGAACATTTGCACATGTATCCATATATACACACATGTGTACACATGTGTTTACATATGTGCACGCATGCATGCACACACAGATGATTCACACACAAAAGAAAAACACACAAGCTGGTGACTATTTTCCCTTTTCTTTTCCAATGTAAACACTGCAATTTGTTTAGATATGTTTCTCAGTGGTAATCAAGCAATTAGGTTTTGGAGCAGCATCATAAATGGAATAACATCAAAAACCAAAAACCGCAAAGGGGAAAAAAACTTCTATCCACAGTTCAGCTATACAGAATTAAAAAGAAACAAAACTTTTACAGTTAAAAATGGCAGTCCTTTTTTCCAAATACTTTTCTTATTCAGCAAGTCTGTCTTCTACCTTGCTGAAAAAATCAACTAGAGAGCACTCAGAGAGCATAAACCTGCGCTACGACAGCCACAGCAATGGAGTATCACAGCACAGCTTCCATGCCCTGTATAATTCAGGATGCATGTTTTGCTAGCCAGGCCTGATAATGCACTTCGTTTTAGCGACTGCTAGCGGTCTCTGACTGATAGACACACAAGCTGGCTTGCAGCACATGGTCTAGGTGATGAAACTTCTCTTTATGGTTGCAATTCCAAAATGAGGTAAGAGACAACCTCCCAAATTTAACGGATTGTTCCTTGGATGAAACTCTGACCTTGTGCCAAATTTCATCAGAATTCGTTTGGAATTGTTAAAACTTATTTTGCCTAATATCTATCAACGAACTAACTAACCAACCAGTAAACACAACCTCCTTGGCAGAGCAACTGATTCCTATCAATAAGACAATCATGCCTCACTTATAGTTATAGTCTTACCTTCATCTTGACTTTGTGGGTAGGGCAGGTCAAGGTTCGAATGTCAAAGGGCATGGCCACAAAAATCTGGACTGTCGTTGTTTCCTCCTTCACAAACGCCCGACTTGTGACATTCTGGAACAGAATTCGATGGAATAAATGACTACAATAAAATGTTATTGTCTTCTAGCTTGACGAAGCTGAGGGTTTTCCCTAGGATATACTGGGCAACACTGGGAATGACAGGACGAAGAACAACTCGAGGTGCACAGAAGGGTCCGAGTGTGAGAACAGTAACAGCATGGACTTTAGTGAACTTCAGAGAATGGGATCTTGCTGCAGAAGCTGCAAGCTTCCTCATCCTTCTGTCTGATATCCTATGGATTAAGAGTAAATAGACCCACAGCACCTCACCTATGCCATTAATCAATGCCAAATGATATAGGCGTTGTCTGGTCTGACTCCTACTTCAACCAACACCAGTGAATTTGGTAGTCAATGGCCAAAAAATCCATCCATCCATCCATCCCTTTTTCTGTCTGTCCATCCACTCACCCATCCATTCACCCACCCTTCCATCCATCCACCCATCTCTCCGTCCGTCCGTCTGTCTGTCCGTCCATCTATCCATCTTTCCGTCCGTCCGTCCATCCATCCATCCATCCATCCACCTATTCATCCATCCAGTCATTCATCCAATAATCCATTAATCCAACCGTTTGTCCATCCGTCCATCCATCACACACATCAATTCAACCACCCATCCACCCCTTCACCCATCGTCAGATCATCCATCCATCCATCCATCCATCCACCCACCCACCCACTTACCCATCCAACCACTTATCCATCCACCCACTTACCCATCCATCCATCCATCCATCCACCTACTTATCCATCCATCCATCACTCCGTCCGTCTGTCCGTCCGCCCACCGTCCATCCATCCATCCATCCTTCCATCCATCCATCCATCCATCCATCCATCCATCCATCCATCCATCCATCCATCCATCCATCCATCCATCCATCCATCCATCCACCTACCTGGGTGGAGGGACCCTGAGCTGCAGTTTGCCATTTCCATGGCGCCACGGAGCCAGGGAGACGGAAGCAGATGAGGTCCCCTTCTACTGGCAGTTCCGTCACGTAGGTGATTTTGATCAGCACCGTGGCATGGGGGGGCATGTTACCGATGCTCACTGTGAACACGTCCTGTGTAGGGAAAGGTAAAATGCTATAATGACTACCGAGGTGGGCTCGCATAACCCCTGTGCTCAGTGACCGTCATAGGCTTCCAGTTTGCCAACGAGTGGAATTTAAGACCCTCTTCATCATGTTTAAGTGTGAGACTAGCTGTTGCAGCCCCAACCTACCTCAGAGAACTCCTTAGACCTCACAACCCCACAAGGAGTCTCCGTTCCTCAAACAAAAGACTCTTGACTGTCCAACAAACAAGGTTATGGAGCTTCGGCGACCGCTCCCTCAGTGTTGTTGGAACAAGACTCTGGAACCAACTTCCTGAGGGTCTGAGGGCTAGGCCATCCTTGGCCGCCTTTAAAAATGGCCTCAAAACTTTTTTATTTCATCTTTTCGCGCCATGAGCATGTTTATAGTGATAATGGCGCAGTAAAAAAATGAAAACACACACACACATGCACGCACGCACACACACACACACACACATACATACATAATGAGTGTGGTGGCGCTGATGGAATGCAACCATATTTACAGAGTGTTAATGATCATGACAGGAAGCCAGCAGAAACATAATTCGTTCCAACTTTAGAGATGATATCAAGAGATTTATGCGTTGGTATTCACACATTAGATTTTGTTAAAACTTTGGAATGAAAATTTCTTCCTACAAATCTCTCGAAATATTCATTTTTTGGTAAGTGAGAATGCCATAGAGCAAATAACTCTGACTTTCAAAAGTTGCTCTTCCTGATGTTGAGACACCACTGTACATTTTCAAACTTTTTTCCTGACACAAAAATGATAGGTGCCTATTGTTCTTGTGTGTGTGTGTGTGTGTGTGTGTGTGTGTGTGTGTGTGTGTGTGTGTGTGTGTGTGTGTGTGTGTGTGTGTTTGTGTGTGTGTGTGTGTGTGTGTGTGTTTGTGTGTGTGTGTGTGTGTGTGTGTGCGTGCGTGCGTGCATGCGTGCATGTGTGTGTGTTTGTTTTAGCCTCTGTGGCCAAGAGGGCACTGGGAATGTTCTTGTGCAACAGCTTTCGCATCTGAAACTGATTCATGTACAGGTTTTGTGTAGAATCATTACATTTTGAGGACGGTCATACTCAAGCAACAGGAAAAAGTGAAGGCTGCTGCCCAGATCGATCCTCTCCTCACAGATATTCCACTGCCCCCACTACCCTCAAGTGCGTGGCTCACTTGTCATTCTGCAGAGATTGATCCTCTCCTCACAGATATTCCACTGCCCCCACTACCCTCAAGTGCGTAGCTCACTTGTCATTCTGCAGAGATCGATCCTCTCCTCACAGATATTCCACTGCCCCCACTACCCTCAAGTGTGTGGCTCACTTGTCAGTCTGCAGAGATTGATCCTCTCCTCACAGATATTCCACTGCCCCCACTACCCTCAAGTGTGTGGCTCACTTGTCAGTCTGCAGAGATCGATCCTCTCCTCACAGATATTCCACTGCCCCCACTACCCTCAAGTGGATGGCTCACTTGTCAGTCTGCAGAGATCGATCCTCTCCTCACAGATATTCCACTGCCCCCACTACCCTCAAGTGCGTGGCTCACTTGTCAGTCTGCAGAGATTGATCCTCTCCTCACAGATATTCCACTGCCCCCACTACCCTCAAGTGGATGGCTCACTTGTCAGTCTGCAGAGATCGATCCTCTCCTCACAGATATTCCACTGCCCCCACTACCCTCAAGTGCGTGGCTCACTTGTCAGTCTGCAGAGATTGATCCTCTCCTCACAGATATTCCACTGCCCCCACTACCCTCAAGTGGATGGCTCACTTGTCAGTCTGCAGAGATTGATCCTCTCCTCACAGATATTCCACTGCCCCCACTACCCTCAAGTGCGTGGCTCACTTGTCAGTCTGCAGAGATTGATCCTCTCCTCACAGATATTCCACTGCCCCCACTACCCTCAAGTGCGTGGCTCACTTGTCAGTCTGCAGAGATTGATCCTCTCCTCACAGATATTCCACTGCCCCCACTACCCTCAAGTGGATGGCTCACTTGTCAGTCTGCAGAGATCGATCCTCTCCTCACAGATATTCCACTGCCCCCACTACCCTCAAGTGTGTGGCTCACTTGTCAGTCTGCAGAGATCGATCCTCTCCTCACAGATATTCCACTGCCCCCACTACCCTCAAGTGCGTGGCTCACTTGTCATTCTGCAGAGATGGATCCTCTCCTCACAGATATTCCACTGCCCCCACTACCCTCAAGTGCGTAGCTCACTTGTCATTCTGCAGAGATTGATCCTCTCCTCACAGATATTCCACTGCCCCCACTACCCTCAAGTGGATGGCTCACTTGTCATTCTGCAGAGATTGATCCTCTCCTCACAGATATTCCACTGCCCCCACTACCCTCAAGTGTGTGGCTCACTTGTCATTCTGCAGAGATTGATCCTCTCCTCACAGATATTCCACTGCCCCCACTACCCTCAAGTGTGTGGCTCACTTGTCATTCTGCAGAGATTGATCCTCTCCTCACAGATATTCCACTGCCCCCACTACCCTCAAGTGCGTAGCTCACTTGTCATTCTGCAGAGATTGATCCTCTCCTCACAGATATTCCACTGCCCCCACTACCCTCAAGTGTGTGGCTCACTTGTCAGTCTGCAGAGATTGATCCTCTCCTCACAGATATTCCACTGCCCCCACTACCCTCAAGTGGATGGCTCACTTGTCAGTCTGCAGAGATTGATCCTCTCCTCACAGATATTCCACTGCCCCCACTACCCCCGTGCGTGGCTCACTTGTCAGTCTGCAGAGTGACACGAGCACATACAGGAAGAGCTGACCAAGAGTCCATGGGTTCCATCCTTCACTGACCCTGACAAGAAACCACCATCTATTTTGAAAGCGGTGACATGACACAACCGAAGGAGAGCGGAGGTGACATACCGGTGTTTCTTCATCCCGATCCAGAAGATAGGCTCCGTGGCCTTTCTGGATGGCCTCGCGATATTCTTTCTGTGCTTGCTGCTTCTCCTCGCATCTTCCCACCACGTGCTTGTCATTGATGAAAGCCTCAAAGCCACACACCGCTGCCAAGTCGTCCAGCGGAAACACAAACTTGGCTTCCATGGCAACCGGGCTCTGACTCTCGTAAACCTGCATTACCACCACCTGTGGCCCAAAAAGATTCAGGTGGTGATGCAACAATGCGCATCAACAACAATAGCAACAACAACAATAGCAACAACAACAACAATAGCAACAACAACAGCAATAGCAACAACAACAATGCGCAACAACAACAATGCGCAACAACAACAACAATAGCAACAACAACAATAGCAACAACAACAATGCGCAACAACAACAATGCGCAACAACAACAATAGCAACAACAACAACAATAGCAACAACAACAATAGCAACAACAACAATGCGCAACAACAACAACAACAACAACAATGTGCAAATGTCACCTATTGCTGTATGAGTGATAACAGTGTGGAGACATCATCTATCACTGTAGGTGCTATGAAAATTATGTGCTGACATCATCTATCACTGATGGAGCAATACAAATGTGCAGACATAATCTATCACTGTTGGAGCAATTGAAAAAAGTGTAGATATCATCTATCACTGTATGCACAATTAAAATAAGCAGACATCATCTACCACTACAGGAGCAAAAAAAAAAGTCCAGATATAATATATCACTGTAGAAACAATTTTAAAACGTGCAGACATCATCTATAATTATGGGTGCCATGAACATGCTGAGTTATCATCTAGCATTCTGGGAGCGATGAAAATGTGCAGGCATTAATAATCATGCTAACAATGGCTTGCAGACAGCCACACAGTGTTATGAATGACATGATTCACACAAGAAATGCAGACATCAAAAACAAAAGGAGTAATAACTATGACACTACAGCACAGCAAAATACACATGACCAAAGCACGGGGACTTGGCAATCATCGCAACAGCAAATAGAGCATACAGTGGTGGTGGTGGTGGTGGGGGGAAGGGTGGGGGTGGGGGGGTGGGGGTGGGGGGTGGAAAGGGTGGGGGTGGGGAGTGTTGAGAGAGTGCAATTATATCAGTATAAAGGATATCTCAGGAGTTAGGTTAGACTAGAAGAAAGTAAATCGACTAAACAGCTTGATCAAAGCTAGAATGCTTGACCAGTCAAGTTAGAAGAAAAGCAGGTGAGAAGGAAAGTTAGCAAGTAGGAAGGAAATAAATAAGTTTACCTAAACAAGGAACTGGAGCAGACAAATATGAAAGAAAGTTTCCTTATTAGTAAGGTAAGAAGAACTTGTTGAGTAGGAAGGTAAGCAAGCAGAGAAGTTTACTAGGCGGTCAGAGAGGAAAAAGTTACCACAGTAGTTAGTAACATTAGAAAGATGCTTGTTGAGGAGGACGGTAAACAAGCAGATAAGTTAGAAGGAAGTTTACCTGGCAGCCAGAGTGGAAAATATTACCACAGTAGTTGGTAAAGTTAGAAAGATGCTGTTGAGGAGGAAGGTAAGCAAGCAGGGATGTTAGAAGGAAGCTTACCTGGCAGTCAGATAGGAAGGGAAGTTACATCAGTGGTCAAGTTAAAGGAAGACAAGCAAGCAGACAAGTTGGAAGAAAGCTCATCTGGCTGCTAAATAGGGAAATTTTACCTTGGTTGTAGGTCAAGTTAGCAAGAAGCTGGCTGAGAAAGGTGTGTTAGAAGGCAAGTTAGAAGGAAGCTTACCTGGGCAGCAAGATCCTGCAGCTTTGCTCTGATGTGGACAACACGCAGGTCAACAGGACTGCCATCTCCACTCACAAGACCAGGGGTGACTTTCTGCATGGGGTCTGGCACCGACTTCACGTCCCCGATGTCTGCAAACAGCACACAGACAGTGCAAGTGTAAAAGAGAAAAAGAATGCGAACTGATTTTTTGTAGGAATCCTTCACCTCATCTGGGTCTCTAACTGCTCAATCCTGTCTCCCACCCACCCAGCCCCTCCTAGCAACCCCCACACTCGTGTTCCTAACAACCCCATACCCGTGTTCCTAACAACCCACCTCCTTACACACACATCTTTACCCCCCCCCACCCAGCCCCTCCTAGCAACCCCCGCACTCGTGTTCCTAACAACCCCATACCCGTGCTCCTAACAACCCACCTCCTTACACACACATCTTTATCCCCCCACCCAGCCCCTCCTAGCAATCCCCATACCCGTGTTCCTAACAACCCACCTCCTTACACACACATCTTTACCCCCCCACCCAGCCCCTCCTAGCAACCCCATACCCGTGTTCCTAACAACCCACCTCCTTACACACACATCTTTACCCCACCCACCCAGCCCCTCCTAGCAACCCCATACCCGTGTTCCTAACAACCCACCTCCTTACACACACATCTTTACCCCACCCACCCAGCCCCTCCTAGCAACCCCCACACCCGTGTTCCTAACAACCCACCTCCTTACACACACATCTTTACCCCACCCACCCAGCCCCTCCTAGCAACCCCCACACTCGTGTTCCTAACAACCCACCCAGCCCCTCCTAGCAACCCCCATACCCGTGTTCCTAACAACCCACCTCCTTACACACACATCTTTACCCCACCCACCCAGCCCCTCCTAGCAACCCCATACCCGTGCTGTTATGGTCCAACCTTTGTCCTATTTTCTATGTTATTTGAAATACAATGTTTGGCAGGAACAAGCTGAGTTTTGCACTTTGAGACCGGTTTGAACCGGCTGCTTCTGAGACCCTTGATGACCAGTGATGATTTGATTGGTTGAGTGTTGTGACGTTTGCACTGAGAGTGACGTTTCCCGGCCGGAAACATTTGAAAGTTTAAACCAGTTGGCTCCGAGAATGGCGTTGTGAAGAGACGTGGGTTTGAGCAGCTCCGTGTTGCAGTGGGACACGTTAAAGAAATCCTTCAAGACCTCGCCCAACCATCTGAAATATTGTATTAAGAACAGTATCCTTCCTTGAATGAACGAACAAGCTTCACCGGATTTTGATGCCGTTTTGTCGTATGGAGAATTTTCCCTCAGTCAGTGCTGAACGCTGGCTGAGTGTTCAAACCTGGATCCACACGGGTACTTGTGTCATGTGTGTGTGGGTAAATCACAAGTGTCTATGGCCTCTCTTTGACCCTCTCTTTCCAAGATGTAGCCTTGAGAGAAAGAGCGTGTGTGTGTGTGTGATTGCCCATTTCTGAGTGGACAGCGCTCTTTGAGCAGAAGTTCGTAGGTGGAGCATCCGAGAATCAGCGTCGCCTATCTGCTTGAAACTCGTGAGTAACACTTTGGGGTCAATTTCATTGTTGGTTCAGAGGAAGCAATCCTCTACGTTTCAGTCAGTGGGTAGACTGATAGAATTGATTGACGTTTTCATTCATATTGCTTTGAATTTGGTTTTTTCTCCTAAGTAAGTTTCATTTAAGAAAATTCTGAATGAAAATCGTGTCATGTCATGCAACCGTGAGAGAGAGTGAGTGAAGTAAGTATCCCCCCCTCCACTTGAGATGAGATACCCCTAGACAAGAAACCAAGAAGAATTTGAGACTTGTGTGAATGAAGGTGAAGGGAGGTGATATCCCCAAATCACCAAGCTATTTGACCCATTCGTTCCTGCAATCTGATGACAAACACACTCAAACGGACAAAAATCACTCCTTAAAATCTAGAGACATTAAAAAATTGCAGACTGCATGCAAAATCCTTCTTGGACTCACCAATTTCTGTCATGGCATCAGAAATCTGGTCAAGTGCAGTCACTAGAGGGGTTTCAGGGGGAGGCAACTCCTGGAGGACGTCACCCTCCACTAGAAACTCCACCAAGAAACGTAGCTGTTGTTTCTTGGAGTCGTAGACAACAAACTCGTCTGCCTGTAATGCAACACAACGTAGTCAAGTCAAAGAATGTTCCCTTAGCTTCTCCTCTTCCACCAAGTTTAACCATTCATGTCTGACCCTGCCCTAAAAACAGTTGAAAGCCGACTCCACAATGCACAGACATTGCTATTTGATGTTGACTAATCAGTTGAACTACATTATTCCTGATTGTTGCACACTTTCTATTAGGCACACACGTTCCCTCCACCTCCTTTTTTTCAGTACAAAACTGAAATATATATAAGGCATGCAGATTAAGCAGCTCTCCATTGAATATTTCATCCTCTGACAGCGACATGTACACAAGCATGAATTCAACTACAGAGACAGGCCTAGCTACATGAGGGTCTGTCAATTACAAGGGTATAAAATCAGGATCAAGGCATGTACATGATTCAATATTTATCATTTCCTTATTTGATACCGAACAAAATCAATAAACATTATTGTTTTTACACAAGGGTTTCACTACACTGAAAAGGCTTGCAATACANNNCCTGGTATCTCCTCATGTCTATCCCTCTTCCTGTCCTCGCCATTCTCCCGCCACCCATGCCTCCAGCTCAGGTAATCCCCTCGCTCTATCTTCTATTTTTCCATCGACGCCGTAGATCTGATCTCTGCTGTCGTGTTTGCTCTCTCTCTCTTTTTTCCAGTGCTCTCACTTCCTGTTCCCTCTCTCTCTCTCTCTCTTTCTCTTTACTCTCTTTCCCTCTCTTCTCCTCTCTTTCTTCTGCAATCTCTCCCTCTCCCATTGCAGACGTTCCTCTTCCAACTCCAGTTCTCTCAGTCGAACTGACGCATCTACCGATGTCTCCCATGCTCAGGTACTGACACTTCCGAGTCACTTTTCCATCCTCACCACCTACCTGCTCCCATGCGAAGTCAATTGAACATTCTTGTACCACCGCCGGGTGCGATACGGGCTCATCGCTCACATCCCAACCGAAACTGTTCACACAAACTATCCAGCCCCTGCCCTGTCTAGTGACCAAAAAGTATCCTTGGCGCTAGGCCTACCGCTCTATCACTCTGAGCCCATAGCGACACAGAAGAACCCACAGGCAGTACAAAAAGGTCACAGAGTCAACTTGCACTAAATTCATCGCAATCAAGAAGAATAATGCAGGAGGCACGCAAGATTTTCCCATGTGAGGGTCCCATCAACCAATTCTAACCAATGCATGCATGAGCGACAAAATGCACGACCAAACACAAACAGTTTCAACCAGCAGGAGTGTCCTACTCTATGTCAGACGATAGAAAATTCCACAACTACATTTGACTGCTGCGTTCTGGACGAGCCCCTGCTGTGGTGTGTGCCTCCCTTTTTTTATATTAACAAGGCTAGGCTACGGCTGTCTAGTCGTCTTGTTCGGTAAGGGATTTATGCTGGGGGCAAGGACCAAATAAATATAAATCTCTGTCATGCACATGTAAGACTTTTTCTAAGAATGTTATCTCAGCACGAGTAATAATGGGTCGAAGCAGCGCAAGAGACCAACACAGGAAGATTGTGGAAGTTTGGTAGGGAAACTCTTATTTCGACGTATGCCTAGTTTCTGCACCACGGTAATAATGCATAGCGAATGGGGTAATCAGCGAGGTGGGTGTGCAGTGGTGGGCAGAGATCCAGCAATGTTTACAGCGGTCCGCGTGTGAATAGACGGTTTTTTTCATTTGCTGTTTTATGGGTTCGCCACAAGACCTCACAACACCCTTCTCTTGTACTGCGAGGTAGCGCATTCCCACTCGTCTATGGAACCGCTTCGATACGTCTGCAGGATATGCTGACGATCGAAATGATTTCAACACGTTTTGTTTACTAATTATGTAGGATTGTTCTGTCGGTAGCAGAAATTCTCATTACGTCACTGTCATTGTGTTCTTTCTGAGGTCTTCTCGTTCTCGTTGACTAGTACACTCCCTGTCCAACCCCCCATCCACCCTACCTCCACACACCCTCTCACTCCCTGTCCACCCTACCTCTACACACCCTCTCACTCCCTGTCCAACCCCCCATCCACCCTACCTCCACACACCCTCTCACTCCCTGTCCAACCCCCCATTCACCCTACCTCCACACACCCTCTCACTCCCTGTCCAACCCCCCATTCACCCTACCTCCACACACCCTCTCACTCCCTGTCCAACCCCCCATCCACCCTACCTCCACACACCCTCTCACTTCCTGTCCAATCCCCCATCCACCCTACCTCCACACACCCTCTCACTCCCTGTCCAACCCCCCATTCACCCTACCTCCACACACCCTCTCGCTCCCAGCCCAACCCCCCATCCATCCTACCTCCACACACCCTTTCACTCCCTGTCCAACCCCCCATTCACCCCCTACCTCCACACACCCTCTCACTCCCTGTTCAACCCACCATTCACCCTACCTCCACACACCCTCTCACTCCCTGTCCAACCCCCCATTCACCCTACCATACCTCCACACACCCTCTCACTCCCTGTCCAACCCACCATTCGCCCTACCATACCCCCCATTCACCCTACCTCCCCACACCCTTTCACTCCCAGCCCAACTCCCCATCCACCCTACCCTACCTCCACACACCCTCTCACTCCCTGTCCAACTCCTCATCCACCCTACCCTACCTCCACACACCCTCTCGCTCCCAGCCCAACCCCCTATCCACCCCACCCTACCTCCATACTTCCTCTCACTCCCTGTCCAACCCACCATTCACCCTACCTCCACACACCCTCTCACTCCCTGTCCAACCCCCCATTCACCCTACCTCCACACACCCTCTCACTTTCTGTCCAACCCCCCATCCATCCTACCTCCACACACCCTCTCACTCCCTGTCCAACCCCCCATTCACCCTACCTTTATACACACCCTCTCGCTCCTAGCCCAACCCCCCATCCATCCTACCTCCACACACCCTCTCACTCCCTGTCCAACCCCCCATTCACCATACCTCCACACACCCTCTCACTCCCTGTCCAACCCACCATTCACCCTACCTCCACACACCCTCTCACTCCCTGTCCAACCCACCATTCACCCTACCATACCTCCACACTCCCTCACTCCCTGTCCAACCCACCATTCACCCTACCCTACCTCCACACACCCTCTCACTCCCAGCCCAACCCCCCATTCACCCTACCTCCACACACCCTCTCACTCCCTGTCCAACCCCCCATTCACCCTACCTCCACACACCCTTTCACTCCCAGCCCAACTCCCCATCCACCCTACCCTACCTCCACACACCCTCTCACTCCCTGTCCAACCCCCCATCCACCCTACCCTACCTCCACACACCCTCTCACTCCCTGTCCAACCCCCCATCCACCCTACCCTACCTCCACACACCCTCTCACTCCCAGCCCAACCCCCCATCCACCCCACCATACCTCCATACTTCCTCTCACTCCCCGTCCAACCCCCCATCCACCCTACCTCCACACACCCTTTCACTCCCAGCCCAACCCCCCATCCACCCTACCCTACCTCCACACTCCCTCTCAATCCCAGCCCAACCCCCCATTCACCCTATCCTACCTCCACCCCCACCCTTTCCAGGCTACTTTCCCACACTGCCCCATCCTTCCACCCTGCCGACCTCCATGACACGCATGCAATGCCTAACAACATCCAGCATCATTGTGTTTTTCGCTACGGCCCCCTCGGCATGAAAACATACACCTGTCTTTACAATGGACTTTGTGTGCCCATGTCTTGCTTGCTGATCGCGGGTAAAATCATGTCTCCCTTATTGCAGGACGCCACTGTACCCGGTGGGCAGGAAAGCTGAGATAGAGAAAGCAGTGAGGTCACCGCCATCAAAGTTGGTTTTACAGTACGCAGTCACGGCGAATCACAAATAATGTGCTACACTTTAGAAACAATCTTGCATAATTCACGTTGAGTATCATATCGATGTAAAAGAAACGTTACGTTAGAGGAAACATTATTTTTTTAAAACAAACTACCCAAAAAACTACTAAAGTTCAATATTTATTACAGGAATATTTATTTTACATCTTCCTATTTATCACAAAGGTGTACACTAACATTTTTCTGTCAATGAGATCCACCTGCACCCACGGCTCAGGAAGGATTTTTATTTTGTTCATGTGCGTGCGAAAGTGAGGCCATGCGTACTTTGACAGCGGTGTGTGAGTGCGCATGCAAATTTTCTGTTTGAACAAACGTACACTTGGGTGTGCTTGGCCGGAGTTTTGGGCGTGTGCATGTTTACACGCCATTTTCTGAATGCAACGATTTATGTTCCTGGGCGGTCTTTTTTCCCCCCAGGAAAACCCATCCATCACCAGACGGCATGCAAATCACACGCCTGACAAGACCAGGAAACCTGACAGATTCGGAATGTTGTTTACTGCCCAGACCAATAGTTTAAGGACGACACTGCGCACAGTGCTTCTATAACTTGTTTTCCAGCACAGGCGTTAGCAAGAAATCAGCTTTGCCAGGTTTGGTGGCAAATTTCCATAGTTTCAGAGTGCTAGTAAAACGAATTAAACGGATGCCGCCTGTAGTGTTAAAATAAACCGACTGATAACGTGATACGGGTTAATGTGCATAAGCATATGCACCACTGCAGATGCACATCCCTGCCCACAATTTACATATGCATGTACAGGAAATGATGCAGTGCACATAGAAGCTTTATTCTGAATTCAGTACATAAAGATTCAGGTTCATTTTCCTCTCAAATACGTACTTACATATTCATGTCGATGATAGTCGATATTTTTCGTTAGAAAATCATTCATCCATAGCCCCTCCAAATAACTCTCGTGCATTCTCTCGTAAATACATGTTTTCTTTTCTTTTAATATCGGCTTCCATTCCTTCCTAACCTGTCTTTCTTTCTACACCACTCAATAAGAATTTAAGGTCAATAAATGCCAGGCTTCATATTTCTTCTTACCTTCCCGTGACCTGTCCCTCGCTTTTCTGACCGTGACCTGCACAATCGAATATTCACAGCAATAAAAGCCGGACTCTTACAGTCATGCGTGACTGCTCACCTGCAAAGCAAGATTTATGAATATCGATCTTCCTTTGTACTCGCCGATCGAAGTCAGCATCAAAGGGACATTACCGACAACACCCTGGACCACAGTCACTACAGAAAAGCGACCTAAACACAGCTTTACGGCAGTAAAGGAAGACACGAGCTGGTTTATCACCGGATTGTGTAGGAAAACATTTGCTTGTCAAGCGAGCGGATAGATATGTAGGAGAGAATTTGCTTGTCAAGCAAGTGGATAAATTTGTCAACATATATTACACCACTCAAAAAGTAATATAAATGCAGATTATACCTACTAGGACGGTGATAGGTACGTTTATAAATGCAATTTTCCAATAACTACATAAAATATTGTCGAAGCTCTGGAAGGAATAGACAAACAAAAGTATTGGTCCACAGCCCAAGTGAGGCACTGCCAAAACCCATGTCTTCTTCATCAAAATTACGCAGTTGTTTAAGGTCAGCTCAGTTCATACGCCTATTATCATGCGCACGCGCACTGGCACGCGCGAATGCACGCATGCACACACGCCCGCATGGCCTCCATCCAGTTGGCCGACGACGTCGATGGCCAGAGGTCAGTCTGGGACGCTGACTGCCACATGCGGAGCAGAGCTGGCGGCGACGAGGGAAGCTGTGGCTGTGTCCACCTCGAAAATTGGTCAGTGCTGCGCAAATTCCCGCATGGAGCATTTGTTGTCGAGGACAAGTATGAGGAGACTACTGTTCCAAACACTTTCTTCTCTTCCTGCTGGCCGTATTTGGAAAGTGCATTGAAGGGTATGTTGTACCAGTAATGGCATTCACGCATGCGCACGATTCGCAAATCATCTTTGCGCACTTCTAACTGCATTGAATATGCAGATTTAGGACGCAAACAGCACAGCAAAACTGCTCGTGTTCTATACGTTTTGCTCTTCCATTTGTTTGGTATTCAAATAATGATTTTTAATTCGCATAAAATACCTTTAAAACATTTTATAATTCATTATGCGAAAGGCCCCATTTTATCTTATCACGGGAAGTATGGAACACGTTGCACATGCAAGCGCAAGCAGGCACACACACACACACACACACACACACACACACACACACACACACACACACACACGCACACACACACACACACACACACACACACGCGCGCACAGAGAGAGAGAGAGAGAGAGAGAGAGAGAGAGAGAGAGAGAGAGAGAGAGAGAGAGAGAGAGAGAGAGAGAGAGAGAGAGAGAGGGAGGGAGAGGGGGGGAGGGGAGAGAGGAGGGGAGAGAGAAGAGGAAAGACAAAGCGAAAGAGAAAAAGGAACGACAGACAAGAAGACTGTGGGTGGAGGCAGGCAACACTAGAAGGACCCGCTATGGCAAATCAATCATCACGTGGGTGTTCTGGAATCTTCCATCCAGGCACTGCAGATTTGGTATCTGCAGAGCAAGCTAGCAAGCCCCTGGTGATTCCCATTTCAGAAGAGCTCAAAAGAGGAGGTAATTTGACTGCCACTCAGCGGAGGGGGTCATTGGTTCCAGCCCAGTAACTGCGTACAAAAGCCCGGGGCCTCAATCACCAGGCCCACCGTGTCTATTCAAGACAGCAGGTCGGATATTCGTTTGAGAACCAACGGCCAAAAGCCCTGTCGAAACCCGTGGCCAGGCCAATACATTAGAATACAATCAGCAGCCCTGTTTCTTCAAAGATTTAGTAAGTGGCTATCGCTTATACCAACAACTAACGTCGATTGAGCCTACACTAAGGCGAAACAGTGACGGGGGCCATGTCGAACAGACCTGTAAGTGGGTTGTGACACTTATTCCAAGTGTGGGAAATCATCAAAGCAACTTGTTGAAATAGACCTATCCGCAACTTGAGTGGGTTACAGATACAAAATGAGCAACAGGCAAGCTTTCAAAGGTACTTGTCTATGCTATTATTTAACATGTAATTACAAATACACAGTTAGGACAGTGGTGTAGTGCCAACACTGTGATCAACACGCCCAACACATACGCACGAGCTTGTGTACGTAAATTACGCGTTATAATTTTTCATGGAACAGCTATGGAAGCACGGCAGAAATGTTTACTTTTCGAGACAGTGATCAGGGGGGAAAATACAGGATGTCTTTAATTCTCCATTTATAAAAAGTTCTTGATCGTTTACCAGAAGAAATAAAATCACGCGAGCATACTGTATTTCAAGACAATGCTCGAATAGGCTAATCTAAAAACTAGCTCATCGGAGGAGTGTCCTGAACTGAAGAGCCCCAGGCAGGCTGGAAAGGAACCAACTGCGATTCTCAAGGAAAACAGATACCATAAAACTACTTGGGATTTTCTCAAGAAGCTACGTGACGACTTCCATGTTTTTGTATGAAGTGTTGTAGATAACACAGACTGCTGATGGCAGGATGTCATGTGGGCTTGATAAAGAGAGTGTTGCCTGTGCTTAGTATGAAGATTCTACAGCGAAGTGACCCCACCCAATTCCGTCTACTTTTCTGTATGAAATGTCGTACAGGCTGGTGACCCAGATGTGCACTCAAGTAGGGCGTAGTAGCAGAGTCACCTTTCCCAGGCTGACTAAAATAATGAAATGTTCATAACTGGCGCGAGCATGCAGTGATTCCTCTTTGCTGAGTCAGCAGTAGAGCGAGAAATTGGGCTCTTAAGTCTCTTTTGAACGGCAAAGGGTAATGAAGGTTCCCGGGGGGCAGAAGCTACATTCATGAGCAAAACTCTCTTCTGAATGTGCAACCAGCAGTGCATTGATACGTTATGCGAAAGCACAGAGGTACACCTGTGCATTTAAAGCAGCAAAAACGTGGAGACTTGCATATGATTTGCACGGAAGTTTGTGGCCTACGCACGAAAACGATGGGAAGAGTATTGTCAATAGGGAGGAAGAGTACTTTAGCATTCACCTTTCACACACGATAACGAGACCGATTTCAATGGCGGTAGCGCTGAACCGAGAGGCGCGCGGAAGACCAAGTCAGGGGAGAGAAAGACGAGGCAGACTGCCGCAAGGATGGCCACTGACTCGCACCGTGAAGCGTGCGTGCGCGCTCATCACCTCAAGGAGAAAATGACATCTATTTCGCTCGAGGACAAAAAGGTCTGGAGAAATAGAAGGGGGGGGGGGGGGTGAGGGGGGGGCGAGATCACTGTCAGATGGAGGATGACACTGCACGACACGAATCCCTCCAAAAACTGTCCGAGTACTGCATAGAGTGAGGCATAAAGGATGATAAGAAAAGTATTCGTGAGAGAGAGGGGGAGAGAGAGAGAGAGAGAGAGAGAGAGAGAGAGAGAGAGAGAGAGTAAGAGAGCAAATAAATAAGCACATGAGTGAGAAAGAGAAAGATAAATATATGAGTAAGAGAGAGAGCAAACGAACGACATAACAAATGAGTGTGCGAAAACTATAGAGAGAGAGAGAGAGAGATTGATTGATTGATTGATTGATTCTTTATTTATCAAGGATGAAATTTTATGCATTTCTGCCTTTCTTACAAATTGTCCTTGCTCATAAAGAAATGAAAACACTGATAATGAAGACACAAAATACACAGAAGCTAATCCATGTACAACAGTTGGTAAGGTATATGAAGAATATGATCAACAATGACAAATATTTAGTATATGTCTTTGACAACTGTCAGCTCAGTGAGTCTTAAAGATCAAGCAATACGTGTCATATGTACAGGCGACAGAAGTGAGATCATCTGAATAGATAATGACGTATGGATGCTTTAAAAGACGTCATGGAAGTATTGTTCCTTAGGTGCAATGGGAGTGTATTCCATATCATAACACCTGAATATGTAATACTGCCTTTGAAAATGTCTATTCTAGGTTGTGGTAGAATGAAAGTGTTGCGAGATAGTGAATGGCTTGTTAGGGGACGAATGAAGAGATCAGTAAGATACTTCGGTGCTTGTGAATGAGCAATTTTGTGCATAAGGATGCAGGAGAGAGAGAGAGAGAGAGAGAGAGGATGGGGAGAGAGATAAACAGAGAGAGGAGGGGGAGGGGGAGGGAGGGAGAGAGGGAGAGACAGAGAGAGAGAGAGACAGAGAGAGAGAGAGACAGAGAGAGAGAGACAGAGAGAGAGAGCAAAATATCAATGATAAAAGCCAGAGCACTAAAAAGCGCGACCGAAAATCAAACGAAATAATGTTTCTGCATAATAGTTATATTATCAATATTCCAAAGTCGATGTAAGTGTCAATGCCATCTGCCAAAAACAACTGCACCAAGAGAGACGCAGGGCGTGGGGGTGGGGGTGGAGACAGACCACAAATTGCAAGAGTATCTTTTTCAGTCAACTCCGCATACCGCTTTTCTTTGGAGCCTGTAACACTTGAATCTGACCCCGTCCCATCCGTCAGTATCAGACACCCCAGAGCGTCGCGCCGTGTGACGTGAAAAGTGACGTGTCTAAGTCGGGCGGGGAACGCGGCAGTGGAGTGTGACGTCATTAAAAGATAGCGTCATTGACGTAAGAAAGATCCCCACTGTTGATAAACGACGTGTGTTGAAGATGTTTGCCCGCGATATGTAAATCTGGATTTTGCAAATCCACCGACATGGACGTCGCATTTACAGTGGCTTGCCTGGCACTGGAAACGCGCCCATGCAGGGAAAGACAGGAAGCAGAGAGATGGGGGCATGTCAAACAGGTCCCTCTGACAGCTTGCCATTGCACTGACGTATGCAAGTGCATGCATGCCTCTAGCAGCCTGTCCATGCCATCTCCACTCCTTTATGGCAGACGTCTGCCCACAGCAGCACCACTCTCTCTCTCTCTCTCTCTCTCTCTCTCTCTCTCTCTCTCTCTCTCTCTCTCTCTCTCTCTCTCTCTCTCTCTCTCTCTCTCTCCTCTCCCTCTCTCTCTCTCTCTCTCTCTCTCTCTCTCTCTGTCTCTCTCTCTGTCTCTCTCTCTCTCTCTGTCTGTCTGTCTGTCTGTCTGTCTGTCTCTCTCCCTCTCTCTTTCTCTCTCTCTCTCTCTCTCTCTTTCTCTCTCTCCATTCTGCATACCAATACACATACATGTACGACCAAAGATGCAAAACCGCTGTGACTCCCGCAGTGCAAGCAAGTCGGCACGCCTGGAGACAAGGCTTTGTGACTGCAGAAGCCAAAGCGTGACACTCCATACGCATGTTCCAAAGCCCAGGAGTTCACGGGAGGCAAGCGAGCCCAACCCCAGCTGAGTGAGAGAGGCAGACAGGCACACACGGCTCTAAGGCAGGCCATGAGTGGAATTCACAAAGGGCTGGCCAAGACCCCGAGGCGATCAAGGCCCTCATCCCCTCAGCAATGGACTTGGACCTCAGCCCAGTGTTTTCTTTTCCAGGTGAGCCGCACTGCATTACTTTTCTCTTGATCTGCCTCCCTCCTCCTGCTTCCCTCCCCCTACCTCCCTCCCCCTATCTCTCTCTGTCTCTCTCTCTCTCTCTCTCTCTCTCTCTCTCTCTCTCTCTCTCTCTCTCTCTCTCTCTGCTTCTACAGTGCACCTACCCTCCTCTCTCGCGCCACCCCCACCCCCAACCCCAACCCCGCCTCCCTACTGCAACGCTAGGTCAGATACCCCGCCCCAGGCCTTGGAGCAAAAAGAAGTAGTTGGGAAAACGGGTGTTTTGTGTGTTTGTGTTTGCAGTAAGGGAGAGAGAGAGAGAGAGAGAGAGAGAGAGAGAGAGAGAGAGAGGCAGAGACAGACAAAGAGAGAGATAGAGAGAGAGACAGAGACAGAGATACAGGCAGACAGACAGACAGGCAGACACACACACATACACACAGACCGAGCGACCGACCGACCGACCGACCGACATACAGACAGACAGACAGACAGACAGACAGACAGACAGACAGACAGACAGACCGACAGACAGACAGGCAGACAGATAGATAGATAGACACACACACACAGACAGACACACACACACACACACACACACACAGACACACACACACACACACACACACAGACACACACACACACACACACACACACACACACACACACACACACACACACACACACACACACACACAACACACACACACACACACACACACACACACACACAAGCACACACACACACACACAAACACACACACACACACACACCACACACACACACACACACACACACACACACACACACACACACACACACACACACGTCAGACGCAAACATAGATAAAAAGGCAGACGGAAATCGATACACATGAATTACCCGGATGTTCAATCTGATAAGAACACAGACACTTTAGCAGATAGCCAAATGCGAGTGACCAGGTGAAAGGACACTAACCCAACTTTCAGAGACATGGAGACTGTTTATTTCCAGGGACTGTACAGGACAGGACGGGGAGGGGTGGGGTTAGGGGTGGGGGTGGGGTGGGGGGTGGGGTGAAGGAGGGGCGGCATTGCAAGTGCGATTGCTGGGATTAGAGGGAAGGACTGCTCACACACGGAAGGAGGATTACAAGACAAAAGCTGACAGCACCAAGTTGATGCTATGCGGATCCAAGCAGCAGCACGCTCCAGTGTGCCTGTAAACCCACCCTTCCGCTTCGCCGCACAGCCTCAGGCTTGAGAAAGTTTGACTCCCAGCAATGCAGCCCTCCTGTAGTCCGAGCTTGTGAACTTAAAATGCGGAGGTCAACTGGAACGCCAAGAAGAGCGGCGAAGCTGTGAATTCCAACATCTGCTCTAGTCCAACTTCCAAAGGTGCTTTGTCAAATTTGCCCTTGTAAAATCCTGACGAACTTATTCACTG
>JAWQFJ010000728.1:76116-86116 GCA_034096865.1 Theodoxus fluviatilis | reverse complement strand
GAAAGCCCCGCAGCCAGGGGTTCCAGTCCATGTAGAGACATGGAGCAGGCCCTGAAAGCCCCGCAGCCAGGGGTTCCAGTCCATGAAGAGGCATGGATCAGGCCCCGAAACCCCCGCAGCCAGGGGTTCCAGTCCATGAAGAGGCATGGAGCAGGCCCCGAAAGCCCAGCAGCCCCTGGCTAAGCTACTGGAGCAGGCCCCGAAAGCCCAGCACCCAGGGGTTCCAGTCCATGAAGAGACATGGAGCAGGCCCTGAAAGCCCAGCAGCCCCTGGCTAAGCTACTGGAGCAGGCCCCGAAAGCCCAGCACCCAGGGGTTCCAGTCCATGAAGAGACATGGAGCAGGCCCCGAAAGCCCAGCAGCCCCTGGCTGAGCTATTGGGGCAGGCCCCGAAAGCCCCGCAGCCAGAGGTTCCAGTCCATGAAGAGACATGGAGCAGGCCCCGAAAGCCCCGCAGCCAGAGGTTCCAGTCCATGAAGAGACATGGAGCAGGCCCCGAAAGCCCAGCAGCCAGGGGTTCCAGTTGATGACGGGCTTATGGAGTGGCCCTGGCTGTATCTATACTTGCTGGCTGACCTGGCATCACTGGCAAAGTAGAGTCCACTGCCTAGCATCCCCGCATCCGAGCGCTTTCCTCCAAAGTCGTCCACCACCACCCTTGGCATAAGCAGACCTCTGCAAAAACAGAATAGCCAGATTCATTGTGAAACTTTTGAAAAAATGTTTCGCAAATATTTTCTGTGGTAGTAAAGAAAAACAGTTCTCAGGCTAACTTCATATTTATTTCATTACTGGGACTTGAAACGTGACAAAGAGAAATACGTCATGCATGACAGTTCTCTCAGTGGAGTCCTACATGTTCTGAATTTGAGCTGAATTTGGCATTGCTAAAGGTACGTTGCCAACATATCATGAATCAAAGGTTAAACATTTTTTTTTTAATAAAAAACTTAAACAACAAATCCATGTCAGTATTCTGAAGTTGATATTTTTGGAGATGTCTGGTGATTCCTGTTAGTCATTTCTCGCAGTTTCATAGGAAGTTTGTATCCCAAGCGTGAACATTTCGACCCGTTTCATTGAACTGACCTACGCTTACACTGAGACTGTCTGCTCGCTTCGCCTGATCTGTCTAGCGTGTGTTGGAGGGACGCGTGTGCGACGACTCATAGAAGCGTGAAGTGTAATCTAAACATTCTATGGAAAAAGCGGTGCTGAATATACATGTGTTTTATTGAGAAGGCAGCTTAAATGAGCTACGTTCACCCCCACTGGATCGAATGGCGTAGACTGAGATTTGAAGGCAAGTAAGGTTGACATAAGTTCATGAATGAAGAAAGCCGTCATTTTTCTTAAACTGAATTCAGTCATACAATGATACAGGAACAGAGAGGACTTCAACGTTATTGTGTTGATACCGTGAAACTTTTCCCGAATGAAGACTAACCTTTTGTGATTCTGCTGATCAAAGTGGTCCGTTAGTCATTTCTCTCTTTTCTAAACATAACAAACATTCTATGGTTCACTTCTATGACAAATGAAGGTAAACAGTCCATGTGAAACACTTTTTAAAAAGCAAACACCAAAACAAACAAGGAAAACCAGGCACAGACTTATTTTTGTGGAGTTCCCTAAAGAAACTCACCACTCCTCCTGAGAGAAATCACACATTTCTGCCCAAGACAGTTCAGCACACACCTGGAGAGAATTCCAACAAAGTTCTCTGGTCTGGAAGCGTGGAACAGGAGACGGGTCTGCTTGGGGTCTGAGGGGAAGTTGCACATCTCACTGGGGCGCATCACTCGGTAGATCCTCACAATCTGCAAGCCCTCGGAGCTGTAAGGAAGAAGACATGTTCAAGTGACTGGAACAAAAGGCTATTTTCCTGGCTGAGTTGACAGTTTCCTGGGAAAGCTATGTGGGGCTCATCAGGAAATATTGCCCCCAAATGTCCAGCAGCAAGGGGTTTCCAGCTGATGTGGGGGACATCTAGCAGCTACGGCTGTACATTGTTCTCATTAAACTGCTTTGTAAATTCTCATATCTACAGGCCCACTGTGTCATAGAGTAAAACGACAGATGCTGGTCATTACTATGTAAATCTTCAGTGACTTCAAGTCCATTGTGCTCCAACATATCATGTTCTGTAATGCTACACTGCACCCTTGCTGCTACACCCATGCCACTCCTTGCTGCTACATCCATACCACTCCTTGCTGCTACACCCATACCAGACCTTGCTGCTACATCCATACCACCACTTGCTGCTACACCCATACCACTCCTTGCTGCTACACCCATACCACCACTTGCTGCTACACCCATACCACCACTTGCTGCTACACCCATACCACTCCTTGCTGCTACACCCATACCACACCTTGCTGCTACACCCATACCACTCCTTGCTGCTACACCCATACCACTCCTTGCTGCTACACCCATACCAGACCTTGCTGCTACACCCATACCACTCCTTGCTGCTACACCCATACCACTCCTTGCTGCTACACCCATACCACACCTTGCTGCTACACCCATACCACCACTTGCTGCTACACCCATACCACTCCTTGCTGCTACACCCATACCACTCCTTGCTGCTACACCCATACCACTCCTTGCTGCTACACCCATACCACTCCTTGCTGCTACACCCATACCACTCCTTGCTGCTACACCCATACCAGACCTTGCTGCTACACCCATACCACTCCTTGCTGCTACACCCATATCACTCCTTGCTGCTACACCCATACCACTCCTTGCTGCTACACCCACACCACTCCTTGCTGCTACACCCACACCACTCCTTGCTGCTACACCCATACCACTCCTTGCTGCTACACCCACACCACTCCTTGCTGCTACACCCACACCACTCCTTGCTGCTACACCCATACCACCACTTGCTGCTACGCCCATACCACTCCTTGCTGCTACACCCACACCACTCCTTGCTGCTACACCCACACCACTCCTTGCTGCTACACCCATACCACCACTTGCTGCTACACCCATACCACTCCTCGCTGCTACACCCATACCACTCCTCGCTGCTACACCCACACCACTCCTTGTTGCTACACCCACACCACTCCTTGCTGCTACACCCATACCACCACTTGCTGCTACACCCATACCACCACTTGCTGCTACACCCATACCACCACTTGCTGCTACACCCATACCACTCCTTGCTGCTACACCCATACCACTCCTTGCTGCTACACACACACCATTCCTTGCTGCTACACACACACCACCACTTACTGCTACACCCATACCACTCCTTGCTGCTACACCCATACCACTCCTTGCTGCTACACACACACCACTCCTTGCTGCTACACCCATACCACTCCTTGCTGCTACACTCATACCATCACTTGCTGCTACCCCCATACCACTCCTTGCTGCTACACCCATACCACCACTTGCTGCTACACCCATACCACCACTTGCTGCTACACCCATACCACTCCTTGCTGCTACACCCATACCACTGCTTGCTACTACACACATACCACTCCTTGCTGCTACACCCACACCACTCCTTGCTGCTACACCCACACCACTCCTTGCTGCTACACCCATACCACACCTTGCTGTTACACCCATACCACTCCTTGCTGCTACACCCATACCACACCTTGCTGCTACACCCATACCACTCCTTGCTGCTACACCCATACCACTCCTTGCTGCTACACCCATACCACTCCTTGCTGCTACACCCATACCACTCCTTGCTGCTACACCCATACCACTCCTTGCTGCTACACCCATACCACCACTTGCTGCTACACCCATACCACCACTTGCTGCTACACCCATACCACTCCTTGCTGCTACACCCATACCACACCTTGCTGCTACACCCACACCACTCCTTGCTGCTACACCCATACCACACCTTGCTGCTACACCCATACCACTCCTTGCTGCTACACCCATACCACACCTTGCTGCTACACCCATACCACTCCTTGCTGCTACACCCATACCACCACTTGCTGCTACACCCATACCACTCCTTGCTGCTACACCCATACCACTCCTTGCTGCTACACCCATACCACTCCTTGCTGCTACACCCATACCACTCCTTGCTGCTACACCCATACCACTCCTTGCTGCTACCCCCATACCACCACTTGCTGCTACACCCATACCACTCCTTGCTGCTACACCCATACCACTCGTTGCTGCTACACCCATACCACTCCTTGCTGCTACACCCACACCACTCCTTGCTACTACACCCATACCACTCCTTGCTGCTACACCCATACCACTCCTTGCTGCTACACCCATACCACCACTTGCTGCTACCCCCATACCACTCCTTGCTGCTACACCCACACCACTCCTTGCTGCTACACCCATACCACTCCTTGCTGCTACACCCACACCACTCCTTGCTGCTACACCCATACCACTCCTTGCTGCTACACCCATACCACTCCTTGCTGCTACACCCACACCACTCCGTGCTGCTACACCCACACCACTCCTTGCTGCTACACCCATACCACTCCTTGCTGCTACACCCATACCACTCCTTGCTGCTACACCCATACCAGACCTTGCTGCTACATCCATACCACCACTTGCTGCTACACCCATACCACCACTTGCTGCTACACCCATACCACTCCTTGCTGCTACACCCATACCACACCTTGCTGCTACACCCATACCACTCCTTGCTGCTACACCCATACCACTCCTTGCTGCTACACCCATACCACACCTTGCTGCTACACCCATACCACTCCTTGCTGCTACACCCATACCACTCCTTGCTGCTACACCCATACCACTCCTTGCTGCTACACCCATACCACTCCTTGCTGCTACACCCATACCACTCCTTGCTGCTACACCCATACCACTCCTTGCTGCTACACCCATACCACTCCTTGCTGCTACACCCATACCACACCTTGCTGCTACACCCATACCACTCCTTGCTGCTACACCCATACCACTCCTTGCTGCTACACCCATACCACTCCTTGCTGCTACACCCATACCACTCCTTGCTGCTACACCCATACCACTCCTTGCTGCTACACCCATACCACTCCTTGCTGCTACACCCATACCACTCCTTGCTGCTACACCCATACCACTCCTTGCTGCTACACCCATACCACTCCTTGCTGCTACACCCATACCACCACTTGCTGCTACACCCATACCACTCCTTGCTGCTACACCCATACCACTCCTTGCTGCTACACCCATACCACTCCTTGCTGCTACACCCACACCACTCCTTGCTGCTACACCCATACCACTCCTTGCTGCTACACCCATACCACTCCTTGCTGCTACACCCATACCACCACTTGCTGCTACACCCATACCACTCCTTGCTGCTACACCCATACCACTCCTTGCTGCTACACCCATACCACTCCTTGCTGCTACACCCATACCACCACTTGCTGCTACACCCATACCACCACTTGCTGCTACACCCATACCACTCCTTGCTGCTACACCCATACCACTCCTTGCTGCTACACCCATACCACTCCTTGCTGCTACACCCATACCACTCCTTGCTGCTACACCCATACCACCACTTGCTGCTACACACACACCACTCCTTGCTGCTACACCCACACCACTCCTTGCTGGCCAGTAAAGGTGTATGCTGGCTCTCCTGCTGTCCAACTCAAACTCTTTGATCTTCGTTCAGCAATCACGCAGAAAATAACAGGCAATGCAAGTCCATTGCATACCAGGTGCTCAGATCAGTCCTACCTGGTCATGGTGGACTGCAGGAGGTGGGACACAAGCTGGGCATCAGGATGGCTGTTGTCCAAAGCCTCGATGTGGCAGCCCAGAGCACGATACTTGGCCGCAGTGCCACACAGCCGGGACCAGTTAGTAACCTCGTTCACTGCCACCATGTCTCGTACAAGCTGTCATGACAAGACCAAACGCAGATGATGACATCGATAGCAACATCAAAATACAAGAACAAATGATAATAAATAGACATCCATAATCTAGTGAGCAATTTATTAGCAATCATGATACATCCCTAGGAAAGGAGATATTGCTTTCTCTCATTGTCACACACACTTGATGTGAAAATGTCCAAGAATCCATGACTAATTGGGAAACCTGAATTGCAAGCCTTTTCAGTGTAGTGAAACCTTTGTTCAAAAACAAATATTTAAAATGATTTTATTGGATATCAAATAAGGAAACGATAAATATTGAATTATGTACATGCCTTGATCCTGATTTTTTACCCGTATATTTGACAGAATCTCAAGTAGCTAGCCCAGTCACTGTAGTTGAATTTATGCTTGTGTACATGTAGCTATCGAAGGACAACATGTTTCTCAGAACACTGAAATACATTACATTCTTAAGCTTTCCAACAGACAGAAGGCAATCAAAACAGAGAAAAACAACGCACCTGGCAGACATCTTGTTGCCGTGCCAGCCACGCCTTGGTGACGGGTTTGTCAGAGCTGTGCTGCTTCATGGGAAGTGTATTGAGGTACTCCTCCTTCAGCTGCTGCAGCGCTGCGTTGTTCTTCTCCACCTCAAACTGCCGCCTCTTGTCGTCCCTGGCAACCATTGCCGTCCGCATCTGCAGCAAAATGGCCTCCGCCTCGTCCACCTGCAAGGAGACACAGATACAGTGGCAGTGACAGGAGAGTAATCATGATTCAGTTTTTCATAACTAACACTGGAGGAAGTTGAGGAGGGGGGAGAAGGTTGAGGACAAGGAGGGAGGGAGGAGGAGAATGAACAAGAGGATGAGGAAGGAAATAAGGGTGGGACAAAGAAGAAATGAGGAGTAGGTAGGAGAGGAGGGCAAGAGAGAAATGAGGAGTAGATAGGAGAGGAGGGCAAGAGAGAAATGAGGAGTAGATAGGAGGGGAGGGCAAGAGAGAAATGAGGAGTAGATAGGAGGGGAGGGCAAGAGAGAAATGAGGAGTAGGTAGGAGGGGAGGGCAAGAGAGAAATGAGGAGTAGATAGGAGAGGAGGGCAAGAGAGAAATGAGGAGTAGATAGGAGAGGAGGGCAAGAGAGAAATGAGGAGTAGATAGGAGAGGAGGGCAAGAGAGAAATGAGGAGTAGGTAGGAGAGGAGGGCAAGAGAGAAATGAGGAGTAGATAGGAGGGGAGGGCAAGAGAGAAATGAGGAGTAGATAGGAGAGGAGGGCAAGAGAGAAATGAGGAGTAGGTAGGAGAGGAGGGCAAGAGAGAAATGAGGAGTAGATAGGAGGGGAGGGCAAGAGAGAAATGAGGAGTAGGTAGGAGGGGAGGGCAAGAGAGAAATAAAAGAAGCAAAAGGAAGAATAGAAGGGAAAGCATATACAGAATACAGAACTGAGGGAGGAGCAAGAAGAGCAAGAGCAGATGGAAGAAGCACTGGGGAAGGGGGAGGAGGAGGTGGAGGGGGGGGGGGGGGGGGGGAGGGGGAGACGTGTGTGAGGGATACAGAGGGAGAAGGGGAAGGGAGAGAGGAAGGGGGACGGGAAGGGGGAGGGGAAGGGGGAGGCGAAGGGGAGGAGGAGGAGGTGGAGGAGGAGGTGGAGGAGGAGGTGGAGGAGGAGGTGGAGGAGGTGGAGGAGGAGGTGGAGGAGGAGGAGGAGGAGGAGGAGGAGGAGGAGGAGGAGGAGGAGGAGGAGGAGGAGGAGGAGGAGGAGGAGGAGGAGGAGGAGGAGGAGGAGGAGGAGGAGGAGGAGGAGGAGGAGGAGGAGGAGGAAGAAAAGAAGGAGGAGGAAGAAAAGGAGGAGGAGGAGGAGGAGCTGGAGGAGGAGGAGCTGGAGGAGCTGGAGGAGGAGGAGGAGCTGGAGGAGGAGGAGGAGGAGGAGGAGGAGGAGGAGGAGGAGGAGGAGGAGGAGGAGGAGGAGGAGGAGGAGGAGGAGGAGGAGGAGGAGGAGGAGGAGGAGGAGGAGGACGACGACGACGAGAAGGAGGAGGAGGAGGAGGACGAGGAGGAGGAGGAGGAGCTGGAGGAAGGAGGAGGAGGAGGAGAGGAGGAGGAGGAGGAGGAGGAGGAGGAGGAGGAGGAGGAGGAGGAGGAGGAGGAGGAGCTGGAGGAGGAGGAGGAGGAGGAGGAGGAGGAGGAGGAGGAGGAGGAGGAGGAGGAGGAGGAGGAGGAGGAGGAGGAGGAGAAGGTGTGTGTGTGTGTGTGTGTGTGTGTGTGTGTGTGTGTGTGTGTGTGTGTGTGTGTGTGTGTGTGTGTGTAAAAGAAAGAGAGGAAGTGATAGCAACAGCAGCAGCAGCAGCAACAACAACAACAACAACACCTGTTGGAGCGTGATGGACTGGAGTGGGCTGAGCATCAGTCTCTCAGCCACGCCACAGGCCTCCTGCCAAAGGTGCTCCACCAGTCCTGCCACGCTTGTGTCCACGGCAACCGTCGTCTCCAGAGCCCGCTGTATTGCTAGCTGTGCATGCAAAGAAAAACACAAATGGTAGTGTGGCGAGACAACGTTTTTTCATGCCTTCTGGCTATTAGTGTTACTAGAAATGTTTGCCATGCGTCTGCTGAGCCGTAGCTTTAGAGGTTTTTTCATTGCCCTGAGCCGGTGTCAGTATAGAATTGACCCCTGTGTAGTTGAATGACTTGAAAGCGTTACCAGTGTAGTGGACTCCACTGGCGTTTTAGCGCTGTCCAACCGGTGAATTTCAACTTGTGAATTGACCAGTCAGAGTGGGATGGGATGGACAGTAGTGATTGGACTGGCTGGACTTGGTGACGTCAGCGAAGTTATTTAAACAAGTGTCGCCGGATGCTCGTGGCGCCAGTACATTTATTTTTAGCGGAGCAGTGACATCGGCGCCCTGCTTGGTGTAGGGGTTTTGCTCTTGGCAGTGGCCAGGAAGAAGAAGAAGGAAAGAGTGTCAAGTGCGACCATTTCCGTCGTTGTGGAGAGAAGAAGGAAAGAGTGTCAAGTGCGACCATTTCCGTCGTTGTGGAGAGAAGAAGGAAAGAGTGTCAAGTGCGACCATTTCCGTCGTTGTGGAGAGAAGAAGGAAAGAGTGTCAAGTGCGACCATTTCCGTCGTTGTGGAGAGAGAGAGAGAAGAAGGAGAAAGTGTCAAGTGCGACCATTTCCGTCGTTGTGGAGAGAGAACGAAAGAATGCCCAGTTCAACTGTTTTCATCGACTGTGGTGATTTCCCTCCAGGGTCACCGGCTGCAATGTCGGTGCACTCAGACCCCCTCCCCCCAATTCCAACCCCTGTGCTAACGCGGTGAGCGTGGGGTTTAGGTCCGTGCTTCTCCACCTGCACGTTTTTCATCGAAAGGGTCAGATAAGTACACCTAGTTAATTACCTCGGCTCGGGCAGACATCTTTCTTTTCATTGTTTGTTTTACTTGTCTCGCTTCAATTTGCTGAAATGAATTGATTGCTTCTACTTGCATTCTATGCATTTATTGTAGCGTTTGTCGCTCAGTCACCATTCGCTGGTAAATGCATTCATGAAAATTAAACTACTTCCTTTGAATTGATACCGTTTTTGCCATTGCTTCATTTAGACAATTACCATCTAGCGTTTGAATGGAGGAGTGAAGGTGCGTGCTTTGGTTCTTCCCCTAGACATTTAAACGAGCTAATTTGATTAAAGAACAAGTACGTCACATTTGGGGTCTTCGTCTTGGGATAATTTGAACGAAATGCAAAAGTAAAGTAAATCTGAATTCATGTTTTACAGTTAAATTTTGAGTGTCTGTGCCTTGAGCGAGAGTTGTGATATGACCTGAACTGCCATTTCTGTTTTCGATTCACCTTGATTGCTCTCATGCCTTGCTGCACTGTGTGACCTTGTGTTGGCTTACTGCTGTTTGAAGTTTTTGCTGAGTTCAGTAGTGTGTGAAGCTAGCAAATCTTTATAATGGGGGAAGAAGCAGAATTGCCAAGCATTGCCTTGATTTATTCATTAGATAAGGCGGGATTGGAGTTGTTGTTTGAGAAGTTAGGGTTGAGTGCAGGCGAGGGGGCTACTGACG